>ML791163.1:445321-455648 GCA_009831015.1 Picea engelmannii
GTGTAGAAGTTCCCTTTTTGGGTGGCATGTTGGCCAAGTATCACTTTTGAACCTTGATTTTGAGGTGGTTCTGCTAGACAATATTTCTTCTGTTGTATCTCCCAATTTTTGGCCCTTCTAGGTATGAAAATTTCTCTTATGTAATTCTATGATATTTCTTCTCTACAATACCACAGGTCTGATCAAAATTGGATGTGCCAAGTGGAACTTACAGTAACTTCCCCACAACTTGTCGATTTTTGGTCTTTTCAGGAGATCTCACTTGTATAGTGTGCACAGCACAAAATAATTGATATAAAATTCTAAAACCCGCACCGAAAATACTACAGACTGTCCACGATCCAATGAAACTAGTCCCACACAATTTGGATACTCTAGGAAGAAGTTATGATTATTTTACTTGGAACACCTTCCTGAGACTAGTCAATAGGGCTAGTCAGATACCCTATCTTACACAGGGTGTATCTACAAATTTAAGATGAAAAAGAATCTAAACTTTTATACAAATATACAATACTAATTTCTATAAATTTCCTCCAGATTTCAGGGTCTGAAACTTTACAAAAAAAAATTTATAGCGAAAATTCCACAATGACGCATTTCAGGATGATTCCAGAACCCTATCTTGTACAGGCTGTATCTCCAAAAGTATAAGGCCTCAGGAGCTGAATTTTGAACCCAACATACCTTGATCAGTATTATAAATACACTCCAAGTCGTTCCTTCTGAAATTTTGTAGAAAAAAAGTTATAGAAAAAATTCCACGATGTCTCAGATGTAGCAGCGAAACCCCAAGACCTTGAGCTCTGATACCATATGTTAAGAAACAAACATAAATATAGCATAGAAATACCTCAGGAAAAGCACTCAACGCCTTGAAAAAGAGATAATTTCAGATAATAAGCCTCTTTGAGGGGGCAACCTCCTTTTACCCCACTTAAATGTTCAAGTACAAGATGATTCAAAATGAAAATGTCTCCTTGGTATATATAGGAGACTAGGAGGTATAATTACAAATAATGGCCTAAAGCCGACATAATTAAAATAACATTACTAATCTAAATTGCAACTAATGGCCTAAATCCAACATAAATAAAATAGCATTACTAATCTAATATGCCCCAATTAAGGGGTAATGAGCCAATATTAGGGCTTAATAGTATATGGAAGAAATGTTCAAGCAAGTAGTGCTTATGTGGCTCCTCACAATGTTAAATGTTACAAATTCCACAATTATGGTCACATAGCTCGAAAGTTCAAAATCGTGATAGATCCATCCATGAAAGATAAAAGGTATAAGAAGGTTTGGAAAAGAATAGAAAGACAAGAAGAGAAGATAAATGAACAACATATCCCAAATATCACAATATTTGAAATAGTACAAGAAAATATAGAAAAAAAAAGTGAAAGAAGAGCAAGTCTCAAGGATCGTATTGTCAGAATTCGTAGTAGTAAAAGATGAGGATAAATGTAGAAGAAAAAGGAAGATGCCAGATAAATGAAGGTTTGGAGAAAAAATGAAAAAAAGGAAGAACATGTAAAGGAATAATAGGTCCCATAAATCACACTCTCATGATACATAGTAGTACTAGGTCATGATGAATTCACATGCAGAAGGAAATATGTTAGAATCCAGAAGAAAGTATCATAATTCAAAAAGACGATTCATCCACAAAAAAATAAGAAGACTATTATACATTAGAGAGGATTCATCCATTTTTCTTAGACATCCATATTGGAGACTCCCAACACTACTACATATTGAAAAATTTGCGACGACTAATTGCGATGACAATACCCTTTCATCGAAAAATTCAGGAGAAAAAGTTCAATTTTTCAATTTTATTATAAATCCAGCCCGTATTCGTTGCTCTCTCAATGAAAGAAAACATTTGTCTCCCTTGCGAGCATCATGAAGGTAGTGGATGATCATCGCTCTTGTGAAGAGCTTGTGCATTTGTTGCAAGAGTGAAGATAACTATTGACCATTACCTTATTTGATAAAGTCCATATTGACCGTTATAGTCTTTGACAAAGTCAAAATTTATTTGGTCAACTTTCGTCGCAAGCGCGAAAATATGACCGGTATACTCTTTGACAAAGTCAACATTGATTTGGTCAATGTTCGTCGCTATTGCGAAGAAAACATATATATAAATATTTTATGAATTAGAGATTTTGCGACAATCTTGCTATAACAACGAAGGCTCAAAAGGGGTATTTTTGTGCGGAAGAATGTCACAGAATATTAGAGGTGGGAAAAAAAGTAAAGCGGGTGAAAAGGGTGATGGTAGATGTTATTTCCCTTGCAAAAAATATTGTCTCATACGTCTCATAAGAATTTTAATAGAAACAACTACAAAACATTGTAGGAAATATGGGCACATTGATGTCAGATTGAATGAATATCATCCCACAGTAATGAGCTATATATTCAATATCTTTTTTTATATTGTCAATTTTATATAAAATTATATATATATATGTATATATATTGTTTGAATGTTTGTTATATTACACACTAATTTTGCATGATTTTTTGTAATTATAAAGTTAGAGTTTCCATGTAACTTTCCATAGAATATTTCACCAAGTAGTAGTAGAAATGATGTTGTACAAGCTGAGGAACATGATCAAGCAAATGACTATCTCATGGAAGAAGATGATGGGACAAATCAAGTTGATGATCCCATGGAGAAAGATGATGGGACAAATCAAATGATCCAAGATTTTTTTTCTTAGCCGGATGAGGATGGGGACAGTGATGGTATTTATGATGAACCTCTATTAGAAAAGGAAACTAAAGGACTTTATAAAGGATCAAGAGAGAATATTCCCTTTTCTACATTGTTGCTAGTGAACTTAAAGGTTATGAATAATTTGTCGAACACTTGTATGACAGAGATCCTAAAGTATGTAATATGTTTCATCTCATATTATAGATAAATGTTGACTTTTTTCTATTTATTTTTAGTGTTAATTAATGTGTAAAATAAGAATGCAAGTTTTACAATTAATATTCTTTACATTAACTAGTTATTTGTTATGTTGTAGATTGTTAGGTGAATTTTTGTTACCATCATCAAATATTTTACCTTGCACATATCGAGGTTTTCATGCCATTATGAAAGACATTGGAATGTATTATAAAACTATAGATGGATGTCCTAATGATCATATTATATATTATGGAAAACATGCTTTGAAAATAGAATTCCCACAATGTCTTATCAGTAGATATCGAATCGATCAAGTAACAAAAAGGGTCCCTCGAAAGGTTCTTCGTCATATTCCCATAATTCCATGTTTGCAACGATTGTTCAGGTGTGAAAAAATAGCACAATTTATGGATTACCATGCATGTAACAAAATTGGATATTGTGTTATTCGAATGCCTATCGAAGTTTATGAATTTAGGGAAATTGAGGAAAAATGGGCATATTTCAAGGATGAACCTCATAATGTTAGGATTTCATTGGCAGTTGATGGTGTTAATTCATTCAGAGATATTAGGTCTATTTAATTAGTGTGGCCTATTTTTGTTATCAACAATAACATTCCACCTTGGATGTCAATAGAGAGGGAGTGTAACATCCCGCTCTGGCACACTGAGATAACTTATTTTTTGAGGACACTTGCTCGCAAGTGATTTGAAATTTTATGATGTTAGACCATTTATACTTGATTATGATGTGATTGAAAGAAGACATGATGTGTTATTATTTGATGTAGATAGGTGCTATTGACTCAGTTTTATTGAGTGTGCAGGGTTGTTGACCTTGAGGATGCAGAGGCATCGGTAGAACCCCCTTGGACTCCAGACTGAGTCAGGAAGTGTGCTTTTGGGTTGATATATTTACTGTGATGTTTCATTGATTTGATGATTTGATGATTTGATGTTGACATTTCTGACATGATTGTTGATGATGCAGGCTGACGATAGCTTGTCGACCAGACTCACATATGGAGTAAAGGGGCCACACATGATTTGCAGAGAGGTTGAGGGAGAGGGGTGGACAGCAGCCCTGCCACCGCCTACTAGCACTCCCACCGTGGCTCGAACTGTAGGTTAACGATTACCTAGTTCGAGAGGATCCATGATTCCATGAGGGCAGACTGCGATAGTCGCTCACGATGATTCTAAGGGGTGCGCAATAAGGCAGGGGCCTTATTCCTTAAAACCCTTAGTCTCCTACAAGTTCACCTGGCAGAGTGTTGACTCCAGGGGTTATAGATGTCTACCAATCAATCCAGTTGGCGAGTGACACCCTTGGAGCACGTGGTGCATCCTGAAGGGCACATCGCACCAAAAGAAACTCAGTTGGCGAGTGGCACCCTTGGAGCACGTGGTGCATCTTGAAGGGCACGTTGCACAAAAGAAATTCGAGAGGCGAGTGGCACCCTTGGAGCACGTGGTGCGTCCTGAAGGGCACGTCGCAATAATGTTGGATGAAGGAGTCAGCCTAAATGACCCTAAGACATCACCACCTGAATAAATCCTTAAACAATTCCCCTAACTAGGCGTCACCAGTTCAGAATTTGAGCCCTATGTAAAAAAAAAAACATAATTCAAGACTATACATTAATATTCATTACCCCTATGATTTGCAACCTCCACGTAATCCAAGGAGTTTCCTTCCTTGATTTAATACATAAAACAATTCCTCCTTTAATTGAATTCATAAAGTAATTCCTTTCTAAATCGCATACATAAGGCCTTTCCTCATTCCCAGTAATAAGATTGAAAATTTACCTTTCTAGTGGAGGTACTACTACTTCACCCTAACATAATAATCAAGACTTAACCATCTCCTAATAACAATGCCATTATATTCTAGCTGACAATAGCTCTGTCATTCAAATAACATTAGAATTGCATTTCCTACTAGCTAGCATTAACAATACAGGTGCTAATAATAAAATTAAACAAAAAAAAACCCACTTAAGCTAATGTGAGTCTTCACAAAGTTTGTAGGGTAAAATAAAGAGATTTGATAAATTAATTCAATTAGGTGGTTGTAAAGTTGAAAAGAAGAAATTAATTAGTTAACTAATGGGAGCTAAAAGAAATATATATATATATATATATATATATATATGATTTAAAAAAAATATAATGAAAAGATGCTTAACGCATTTCCCTTTCTGAGTTTTCAAAAAAATAATAAAAGAAAAAAAATAAAGGTGGGAAAACTTAAAAGAAATATGATTTAGGGTTTTTGAGGAAAAACCTAATGGGATTAGGTCAAAAAGAGGATAAAAGAAAGGAGAAGGAAAAAAGAGGGGGATCTGCTATGAGATATTGTTATGCTGTCAAAATTGCAACTGGACTGATTGCTTGTAGGAGTTGGGGATTTTCTCAGCTGACTTGAGTGGTAGCTCAGCCTTGGAGGCGAGCTGGGAAGCTAGGTTACTGTCTAGATTGTGTGTGGCCCCTTTGCGGCTTGGGGGGCTAAGGGGGAAGGAGAGTACCCCTAACGTTGGCTAGGAGGTACCGATGAGTCCTCTATGATCGACACGGAGAAGGATTGCACGGAGCACGCAGAAAAACCTTCGGAGGAGGCGAACAGGCAAAGGTATGCCCTTCGGTAGAATGAAGGACAATGTAAATAGTTATTGTTTACATTCTGGAATGTGTTAATGTTTTATTTTATTTTCCTTGTTCTTGTCTACGTAACGTTTATATTATCACTCTGGATGGCGTAAAAATTCATTCTATGACTGTGTCAAATAGTATTGTTTACATCCGGACTAGGTTAATGTTTTATATTAATTTCCTTGTTCTGGTCTGCGTAATGGTTGTATTATCCTGTTGGATGGCGTAAATGTTAATCTACGACTGTGTAAATAAAATATAAGTGAATCTGGACTGGTAATAAATTATTTATTGTTCGTATCCGGGACTGTGTCAAATTTTATTCACCGTTCTGGGCGGGGTCCCTTTTTCTTGTGTATATCCTGTTCAATTAAGTATTGAATGGCAATGGATTTCTGGTTTACCTTTTTCCGCATCAAATAGTTAGGGTTGGTGGGCCTAGAATATAGTGGGTACACTGAATGTATACATTAGCAGACATATATGTATAAATCAGGCCAGAAATGGATCTGCTCATCCTGTTAAAAGCAAGTGCATAGGTTAATGGGTTGAATGGATATCTTGGAATGCCATTAGATCATGCTCCAGTTAAAATATGAAAGGCCTCATGTGTTATATGAAAAAATGAGAATAGGATGGTTCCTGGTTCTGGTGTTAGTGTTTTGTTTTTGCCAAAATCACATTTAGAACCTACTTGGTTGTGTCAGGTTTATTGCATGTAATATACAGAAATTCAACAGTTACCTTCGAAAAACTCATAAATTTAAACCTTCCAAAAGATCATAAATTTATGATCAACAACTTAACTAATACACAGTCAACTACATATAGAATACTATATACCATGCCATGGGCGGAAGGTATAATAAAGCATAGTTTTATAAGAGTCTGGAAATACTTTCACAGATTTTGAGATTGTGCATTTTGAGGGATTAAGGGATTAAATATCTCTCAGCCTTCCAAGGTTCATTTTTAAAGGTCTGTCTGTGACTGAAGAGGTAGATTCAACAACAATTCCTCCTCGAATGTGGAGCTTGGAAAATCTAGATACATTTCATTTATATCTCATTTGGTGGTTAATGGTTTTGTGATTTTGTTGTTTGTGGAATGCAACAACTGTGGTGTAAAACGAATTGGTGCCTTGCTGTGCGTGGGATAAATGTTATGTTAAATTTATGGACTGTTTAAGCCATGGCCATGAGCAGTTAGTCTTCCAGTTTATCTCTTAACTATTTCCAGTTATTCAAAAACAACCATATCGTGTTCTTCCCTTCTTATGTTCTTTTAGCAAATACCGGGAAAGGAGGATTATTCATTTACCTTCTCCTCATTTTTTTTTATGAATAACTCACACCTGGGATAAATTATTTTTGCATATTCATTTTCCTCTGTGTGTTCTTGGGCATCTCGTCCCTGGCGAGCTTTCCTTGACAGCGTCTTGGAACTTGTGAGTCCCTGCAGTCCGGTCGGCCAATGTTAAAGTGCCTGCGCTCAGGGCTGTCAGGAATGGGCGACGCAGTAAAGAATCCTTCGGACACCACGCTCCCTTTTCTGCAACTTCATAACCCTTCCCTGCTACGTTTCAATGCTCCAGGCATGAAAACCTTATCGCAGACCTCTGTCAACACCTGTACGTATCTTTTTCCTAGGGAAAACTCCACCTCCACCGGCGTGGCATTTCCTGGTTTAAACGTGAAGAAAAACCCAAATCTAAGTCGAGCCTCTCGAACGGCCTCCCCTCACACTATGAACCAATTTATTTATTGATTTTTATCTGCCCATTACCCCAAATTCTTTACAATTTACCCTTAATTAAGGTTGTGGTAATAAATTTTAGATCCAGCGTTGATTTCGATAATAAATTACCCTATGCGCATCAGGTATACGTATGGTTGCAGTGAACTTACTGATATTTAAATTATAGAAGGGATTGGGTTTTGCTGGCAGATGTAACGACCTCATTTTTACTGCCCCTTGTAACTGTCGTATTCCTTTTACTGCCTTTTAGAATTATGCAACCGCCAGATTATAACTCTCCTTATTGTTGTGAATGGTTATTTTATTAACCTGTCTCCATTGTTGGTTAAACATTCTAACTTTGTTTTGAGGATATAAATTTAGATAAATAGTTATGGTTGTTATGTAAACTATGTTTTATTATATAATGGATTTATTTTCTTGAATTGCAATGGTAATACTTGTTTAAATTGCAATAATAAGATTTGTTTTAATTTGCGATGTTAATGATGATGTTGAATTGAATTATTAATATTTGTTTAAATTGCAATGATTATACGTGTTAATGGCAATATTAATATTGTTTAAATTGAAATGCTAATGATAAAGCTTAAACTGCAATATTAATATTTGCTTAATTGCAATGGTAATACTTATTTAAATTGCAATAATAGGATTTGTTTTAATTTGCAATGTTAATGATGAGGTTGAATTGAATTATTAATATTTGTTTAATTTGCAATGATTATACTTGTTAATGGCAATGTTATTATTGTTTAAATTGAAATGCTAATGATGAAGCTTAAACTACAACATTAATATTTGCTTAATTGTAATGGTAATACTTGTTTAAATTGCACTAATAATATTTGTTTTAATTTGCAATATTAATGATGATGGTTGAATCGCAATGTTAATATTTGTTTAATTGAAATGTTCGTGATGGTGTTTAAATTGCAAGGTTATTATTCGTTTAAATTGAAGTGTTAATGATAAGGTCTAAATTGCAATGCAAATATTTGTTAGGTTATTCCAATGTATGGTAATAAATTGGAAGGAAAGGCAAGATAATATGGAGAAGGTCAATGTTCGAGGGTTTACCATTATGGTATTGATATCGTTGCTCAATTATGGCGATTAACAGAAAAATGCAATGCTCTTGTGATTATTGCTTGTCCCTGAACTAGTGCAAATGACCTTATAACTAAATAATGGGGGTTGAGATTATTGGTTTTTACCTTATGATAAGGTCTTCGTCGATTAATGATAATTAATGGAGCAATTGATCTTGATTGATGTCTTCGGGTCTCAATAGTGGTAGGTTGATATTAGAGTTCCCCTGACTTGCGTCTCCCGTAGAGATCTTGATTGTCCATGATTTTATAGTACTTGGGGGTAGTGCATTGTGTGGTCTACTTGTGTTGGGAGGGATGTAGACACCTTCAATAGACTTAGTATATTGTCTGTGTGTTTTTCTGCGTCAAGAATCCAGTGTCGTATCAAGAGTCTCGGGCCCTTTAAAGGCAGGGTTTCCACTCTTGCAACACACCTGAGGGAATTACTAGTTTATGCCTGAGCAGTCAGCCAGGAGCCTATCAGACCTTCTCTCTCTCTGAAGCAGAGAACTAAGATTAAAAACCCTGCTTTCCTGTGAAAAAATAGTAAGACCTACTCCTACGGATTCTTCCTTCTGTGTTCGTACGGTACCTAACCTAGTATGTCATTATTGTTGAAGATATTGTGGGGCGCCTTGGTCTTGGGTGTCCTTTTCTTGTAGTTACTTGTTGTGCACCTTGCGTCTTCTTGTTGTGATTGTCGTGGTTGCGTCTTGTTAGTCTTCGGGTGGCGACGTAGAGTCCAGTGTGTCTGTTTCCCCTCCTACACGTGCACACACACCTTTAAAACAAAACAAAAATTGCACATGTTATCAGCGTTGTTGTCGGATCAAGGAGGATGTTACAGGGAGCACATAATGTTGACAATGATTGTTCCAAGTATTTGTTTACATTAATTTTTTGAAGCTAACATTTTCATTTGTTTCATTTTTTTCATAATATCTTTTGTTTATTTATTTACTTATATATACATGATATCATGGTTATAGTAATTATGTGTAATTTCAAACAATTAGGTAAGTACCATGTTAAAGATATGAATTTATATATCGATCCTCTTATCAAGGAGATGTTGGTCCCCGGTTTTGACCATGTTCTTTGCCCATACTACATACTATTGACCTCCAACTATATGCCAGTACCACCCTTTTTGACCTCCTTTTGATATAATCAACATCCCTTTACCATTCAAAGGGGTCACCTAAGGCATCTTTAAAATTCAAGTTATTATTATGCATTTTTAATACTTTAGATTGATAATTGGACTAATATCACTTGGGTAGGTACCATTGCTATTCTTGGCACAGGGTTCCGGTACCAGGTACCAACTCGCACCGTAGCGGTACCAGTGGAGCAGTTCGAAATCGATGCATCATGGCATGCATTATGGTTCGAAGGGGAGATAGCAGGTTCACCAGCCAGCTGGAGCTGTTGCCAGAGAATGCCCGAAAGACATCATGAGACCTGGATCGATTATTCTTCAAGTGTTCACACTTCGTGACACTACGTGTCACGAAGTTGTGAAATGAGTTTTCAGTTTCATTGCAAGATTACTCTCGGATCAGGGATCCGTTGCTTTACGTTTTCTTTGTCTAAGACTGTTACAAACGTTAGGATTCTGATATAAAACCGTGTTCATTGCTGAGAACGGGTTACCACTACGACTACCATTATTGTTGTTATTTTACTACTGTTATCAGATTATGCCGAACCTATGTTTTAATATAAGTTGTTGTTGCTTATATGTTGACTGTAACATGATCTGAATATCGTGTTTTTAATGAGTTAATGGAGCATAGAGTTACATCGTACTTACATCGTGTGATTTAGTAGGCTCTGGTCGTTCTCCACAGCGCCTGCGCCGTTTGGTTGGGCCCGC
>ML791163.1:484326-502285 GCA_009831015.1 Picea engelmannii
ATCTGGTACTTGAACATTTAAGTGGGGTAAAAGGAGGTTGCCCCCTCGAAGAGGCTTATTATCTGATATTATCTCTTTTTCAAGGCGTTGAGTACTTTTCTTGAGGTTTTTCTATGCTATATTGATGTTTGGTTCTTAACACCTTCAAACATAAATAATATCTTAACGAAGAAAGGTGAATTTGGTGGGGTAAAAACACATGATTGGCATACCTTCATTAAGGTAATAACTTTGGTTTACATATTTATATATATTGACCTTATATATATATATATATATATATATATATATATATATATATATTTGTCTACATTGGTCAAAACAAATAACGATTCATTTTTTTGTTACAGTATGTTCTACCGCTATATCTCCCAAACAACTTTGACAACAATGTCAAGCAAGTTATATATGATCTTGGAAAACACATGAGGTAAGTAGTTGTGATTTATATGCAAAATTTTCTTTCAAATTATTGTTGTACTTAATGACATGTGTTTTACTTGTAATGTAATATATTATATTATGTTATGTTGAAACATGTTATTTTTTGTGTCATGATCTCATGTAGATGGTTGTCATTGAAATAAATCCATGAAGATGATATAAAGTATTGGAAGAAAGAAATTCCTTGTCTAATGTGTGAAATAAAAAAGTATATACCTCCAACATTTTTAAATGCACAAGAACACTAACTCATACACCAAGTTGAGAAGATTGAAATTTGTGGACCTGTTCACACCAGGTCAATGTGGATGGTGGAAAGCCACTTGAAGTCATTGAAGCCGTTGGTTAGACAAAGAGAGAATATTGAGGGTTCTATAGTGGAGATATATATGGTATATCAATCCATAGTTTATATTATTCAATATCTTCCTAAATTAGCAGCGCCAACTATGCATGCAGTGGATCTCATTTGGGATGTGAACTCCATAAAAAAAATTGAAGATCAAGAGCACCTTTTGGGGAAAGGTAGAATGAAAAAAATGAGATGTAATATATTAATAATTGTGGAGATTTATATTAACAATAAATATAAAGTTTCATTTTTTGTGTATATGATCATACTCATTAATATATTAATATAATTTATTTCATAATTTATTAATATTTATAACTTGCATGGAAGTTATAACTAATATTTAATATTGGTGAAGTGGGATGTGTTGCATTTATACATTGAAAACAATATTGACTAGATGAATGTATGGATTGAAAGATGTAAACAACATAATGGAGGTAGGTTATCATGGAAACAACTGTCTAAGTTGGTTAAGGAATCTCGTCGTAATGGAGATGCCAATGTTACACAAAGGGAAATTGATTTAGCATATGGTTTGAAAGATGGACAGGAAATCAAATTCACCCATTTTATTCAATTATTTTATATTATATTAATGTGACTACATTTCTACTGTATTTTTTAGATACTTTCCAAGTTATATAAATATATATGTTAATTTATTAATTGACAATGCATCTTTTACATATCTGGCATATTGTAGTTGAAACACCACAAGGCTATGTGTTGCAATGGTCGTAAATTTCACATCAAACAATTGGTTGAAACCATAAAAACTTATGATAGTGGGATAACTGCAGTATTCCAGGTCACTAATGTTTCCTCTAGGAGTGACAGACATCCCGAGAATCTGAAAAATAGATACTATGGTTATTTAAATGATATAAATGAGTGTGAATTTAATTCCTTCAAATTAGTTATGTTCAATGTCAAATGGTATAGGTTACGAATGCATGAATTCAATGAGGAAATAACTGTTATTCAACATGCCAACGATTTTCCAATGATTAAAACAACAGTGTTTTAAAGAGGACATGATCGCTATGTTTTTCCAAGCCAATGTGAAGAGGCCTTCTACTCAAATGTTCCAGGAGAGAGGGATTCGTCATTTGTTTTTAGATATGATCCAAGACAAAGGATAGTTAAGTATACTCATTTATAGGAAGAAGATGATATTGAAGATCAATAAGATGATTCGCTAGATCAGATAGAGCTGAAACATCATGCAGGTTCAACAGATCAAGAAGATGAATAATATCATGATCCAAGCATAGGAGACAATATTGCAATTCTTGATGATGATGTCGATGAAAATAGGCTCTAAAATGACATTGATGATGATGATGATATCGTCAATCCTTTCAACACCATTTATAAACCAAATGATTATACAAATGTCGAGTTCGATGAAGAATATCAATATACAAAATAAGGATGATTACACAGATGTTGAGGTTGGATTAGGTACATGACTATATATTTTAATTTGTATGAATTATTCTCTTAAAATAATTTACTTATAATGTCATGGGTTAATTACATGTTTTTATGTTTTATGTGACGTTTTTATATCCTATGTTACATGTTGTTTAATTATTATGTGGAACATGGAAATAGTTTCCAATATACTAAAGTACCTGGTAAACTGAAAATATCATTTACAAACACATAATTTCATTTACCTTCATTAATTTTTATTTTTCTAGTTTCTATGCATGAATCTTACTAGGACGTTGCTTTCGATTATTTTATATTTTATAGATTGGGGATTGGGGATAAATTGAGAGTGATGTGAGGGGGAGGGGACATTCCATATGAGCTTCCACCTTCATGTGGTTGTCCTTGTTCAATAGAGGATAAATTATTATTGAAACGAAGATAAGCTCTTTCATTTTTATACCATTATTATCATAGATGTCATCAATATTGTTGTCATAGTATTGCATCAACAAAGTTTCGATGAACGATTTTTTCATTTCTATAAATTTTTCATTGAAACCCTTATTTTCTTTCAAAGTACAGAAATTGGTTGATGCAAGTTTTAAGTTTTCATCAGTCTTTCTTCATTTTTCTTTGAGGTTCTACATTAATGTATATACAATGTATTTGTGTCATAGTTGTGATGAAAAATCCCTCTTTTTCATTGATTTCTTAATCAACACCATAAAAATACTCCCTTATAGTACTAGATGCAGGGATGTGTGTACTATCGAATGAATTTTACAAGGAACAAGGAACGAAAATTGTACTAGGACTAGACATGGACAACAGTGACCTTTGAATGGGGCCAACATTGAAATATTTTCAAACTGTTTCTGTATGTCCTGAAATTTGACATGGATATACTATTGGCATGACTTAACCATATGGGAGGTTTTCTGGACTCAAATTTGACTCACACACCCACTTTCTTCCATCATCAATTCATCATGTAAACCATAAACCCTGTTTTTCATATGTTCTAGTAGATATGTTAATGATTCCTAATTTCATATTTGTATTTGAATCAAGGTAAAACTAGCTTGCTAAGTATCAAATTTTAATTTCAAGTTGATAAACCAAATATGAAATGAATCCTAATTAAAACCATCAAGTGCTAGAATTTTTCATTTAAGTGTAATGTCATGTAGTTATATTTTAAAACATAGAGAGAGTAGTCTCTATAGAAGTAGAGAAATATATTGATATTGGATTCTCTTCTAAGATGATGTGGATCTTTTTAACCTTCAATAAATATTGATATATATGGTGGTGTGAAAATAAGTAGAATAGGTACTAGAGAAGAAAATCAAGGGTAATTTAGTACCCATCACTTATGAAAATATTTTCATCGGCAAGAGAGACAACAAAGGGAATTCATCGGCAAGAAACAAGGAAAGGATATCATCACAAGAGAGACAAATATAAATAATATTGCGACAAATTAGCTATACTATCGACGAAAAAAGATTCTCAATAGTATAGCTAATTCATTGGAAGAATCTTTACATGGAATAAACAAAGGAAATGGATGATGTAGTTCCATGTATAGCTAATTCGTTGCAAGTATCTTCAAATCTAGACATGGGATACAATTCATCGCCTATCTTCATTTTTATTTCAGGTTCTACATTAATGTATATACAATGTATGTGTGTCATAGTTGTCATGAAAAATCCCCTTTTTTCATTGATTTCTTAATCAACACCATAAATATATTCCCTTGCAGTACTAGATTTAGGAATGTGTGTACTGTCGACTAGAACCGAAATTGTACTAGGACTAGACATGGGCAACAATGACCTATGAATGGGGCCAACATTGAATTTTTTCAAATTGTTTTTGTATGCACTAAAATTTGACATGGATAGACTATTTTCATGCCTTAATGACATGGGAGGTTTTTTGGACTCAAATTTGACTCACACACCCACTTTTTTCCATCGTCATTTCATCATGTAAACCATAAACCATATTCTTCTTTCAAAGTACACAAATTGGTTGACGCAAGTTTTAAGTTTGCATAATCCTTTATTCATTTTTATTTCAAGCTCTACATTAATGTATATACAATGTATGTGTGTCATAGTTGTGATGAAAAATCCCTCTTTTTCATTGATTTCTTAATCAACACCAAAAAAATACACCCTTACAGTACTAGATGCGGGGATGTGTGTATTGTCGAACAAATTTTAAAAGGAACAAGGAACGAAAAATTGTACCAAGACTAGACACGGGAAACAATAACCTGTGAATGGGGCCAATGTTGAAAGTTTTTCAAATTGTTTCTGTATGCACTAAAATTTGACATCGATAGACTATTCACATGACTTAACTATATTAGAGGGTTTATGGACTCAAATTTGTCTCACACACTCACTTTCTTCCATCATCAATTAATCATGTAAACCATAAACCCTATTTTTCTTTCAAAGTACACAAATTGGTTGATGTAAGTTTTAAGTTTTCATCAGTCTTTCTTCATTTTTCTTTCAAGTTCTACATTAATGTATATACAATGTATATGTTTCAAAGTTCTGGTGAAAAATCCCTCTTTTTCATTGATTGCTTAATAAACACCATAAAAATACTCCCTTGTAGTACTATATGTGGGGACGTGTGTACTGTTGAACTAATTTTAAAAGGAACAAGGAATTAAAATTGTACTAGGACTAGACATGGGCAACAATGCCCTGTTAATGAGACCAACGTTGATTTTTTTTCAAACTGTTTCTGTATGCAGTGAAATTTGACATTGATAGACTATTCGCATGACTTAATGACATGGGAGGGTTTCTGGACTCCAATTTCACTCACACACCCACTTTATTCCATCATCATTTGATCATGTAAACCATAAACCCTATTTTTCTTTCAATGTACACAAATTGGTTGATGCAATTTTTAAGTTTGCATCAACCTTTTTTAATTTTTCTTTCAGGTTCTACATTAATGTATGTGTGTCATAGTTGTGATGAAAAATTCATCTTTTTTTTTTATTCCTTAATCAACACCATAAAAATACTCCCTTGCAGTACTAAATGTGGGGACGTGTGTACTGTCGAAATAATTTTAAAAGGAACAAGGATTGGAAATTGTACTAGGACTAGACATGGGACACAGTGACTTGTGAATGAGACCAACATTGAAATTTTTTGAAATTGTTTTTGTATGCACTAAAATTTGACATGGATAGACTATTCACATGCCTTAACGATATGAGAGGGTTTCTGGACTCAAATTTGAATCACAAACCCACTCTCTTCCATCATCAATTCATCATGTAAACTATAAAACCTATTTTTTTTTCAAAGTACACAAATTGGTTGACACAAGTTTTAATTTGTTGATTAAGGTTGGTTGTCATTGATGTCAACCCTTGAAGAAAGTATGGTAGTGAATTCCAGTAGCACAAAGGTTTGGGTAATGGACCCAAGTTTGTTTCATGTATAATGCTATGATTTTTAATATATTTTAAGGTAATACTATTCTATATGGATAATACATGTCATACCATTTCTGGTGGTATGTGGAATGTCATCTAAATCCTCACGGTTTTAGAGTTATGGCCTTACGAAGTTGGAGGACCCTCATATGTTGGCTTGAAGCCCCAAAAAGTCGAAGAAGTCGAAGAGATTGCAAAGAATAAATTATTATTTAAATGATAAAGTAAAGTGATAAAGTCAAGAAGGATTATTTAAATAATAAAGTGAAGTGAGAAAATCAAAGAAGATTATTTAAATGATAAAGTGAGGTGACAAAGTCAAGGAGGAATATTTAAATGATAAAGTAATGGATAAATTTATAATTATGTAAAGTGGTTAACCCTAAAAATGAGGAAAATAGGTTAAGTGACATGTAACATCCCCAAAAATAAATAATTTTGAAATTTTGAAATTTCTTAGGAAATTATTTCCATTTTTGGTAAATTCAAAATTGGAAAAATTTTGCCATTTATGGAAATTTTAAATTTCGAATTTAGTTAATTGTAATTAATGATTACGATCGTTGGGAAGAGATATGATTTGAACCAACTAACTACTTGACTATGACACTTATATGGAACAAAATATTTTATATTTATTGTTGATGGGAAAATGGAACAATCAGGTTAAAATTAGTTTACCATGACTCCATGAGTGGGGAACATGTTGGAACTACCTCAAAGTTGATTATTACAAGTGGTAAATCAGGAATTTGGCCATTGGCATCCCGTGGAAATCAAGTATTTGGAAATCTGCAAAAATTACCAAAGGGGGAAAATACCGAGGCACAAATGCTTTTGGATATATGGCATATGGGAGGAAGGAGGACGTCGGCTAGTATGTTGGGGAAAGAATTTATCTCTTGTTGTTATGAAAACTACCTGCTGAGTGTGAGTCAAGGGGGAACTGCTGAAACTAAAGGACTATTGTTCAGGAGGAGTTTTGAGTTCTCCCTCATGGATTGATGGTCAGGCTAGGGGGTGAACAAGACAAGTGATTTGGATTCCCTGTTCTAGGGTTGGGAGGAACTTGGTTGTTCCATTTGTTGTTCTCCAAATTGCTCAGATATGTATATCTACTCCCTTTCATGGTCAATTGTTGTTTGAATTATTGATTGATATAATGCATCTATTTAAACTAGAATGTTTTATTCTGTTGGGTAAAAGTATGTGGAAATAGATTGGGTTGTAGAATAAACCCTTACTGGTTAACTGTAAGCGTTGAATAAAAATCTCTATGCATATTGACTGTGTATAGATTTAATTATAGAAATATTAGAAGATATGTCTGTGATATATGAGATATCATTCCAACCCTGTGCGGGGAATTCCTACCAATACCTAATACATATCCAATTTGGTAAATAGACTTCAGACTATAAATGCTGAAGGAACGTAAAAGTAAACATGGAATTTTAACACTGTCGATAAGTATAGATATATCACTATAAGTCATCTTCTTTAATTATCAATGATTTTCTTAATGATTTACAACTATTGGAATTCAATAAAGAAAGTATAATTCTCACAGTCTTACTGTATATCATTAGTAAGAGAATTCTGGAAATAAACTTGAGAACTTAGATGTAAGCATATCTGTATATATATATATATATATATATATATATATATATATATATATAGAGAGAGAGAGAGAGAGAGAGAGAGAGAGAGAGAGAGAGAGAGATTATCATAAGCTAAATTTACAGGTAGAATTTGAAAGGGCTATGATGATTAGACTATCTTGATGTCACCCTAGACTAAAATGCAACACATATAATAGGAATCACCATGGGTACAATCTTACAGAGATGTGTCTATAATTTACATATGAAGAACTGGCTACAGTGACAACCTCGGACCCTTCTTAATTATCTATTGCATAGATTCCATTAGTTGTTGGCAATGACAATGAAAACGAATAGTTCAACAGTCACCAGATGAAGTTATGAAGTAAATAAATAGTTCTAACAGTCACTAAAACAAAACTTTGAAGTGAATTAAATAGTTCAAGTAGTCATCAACAAAGTTTTGGAAGGAAAACAAACGGTTCAATTTGTCACTTATGCAGTTATGTAATAAGACGCTACAACAATAAATGAAATAAATTGAAGGGTATACACCCAAAACTTTTCAATTCAATATGTGTATATATACTGTAGTAAAAATTGAAAGTAAAGCTACAATACTAAATACATAATTAGTCTAATTTCTCTACAAAATCCAATATAAACCCGAAAGGGATCAAACAGAACTATTGTCCACATTGCTATTCATTTCAGAAATACTTATAGAATAGGTCTATTATTCAAAAGGATATGTTTGTATTCCCATCTAAATCAATATTTTATTTTGAATAATAATACAGTCATGTTCGGTATATATCGTTCTTGCAGATATACATTATCAAGGTTTAAATCATTATGCTCTGTCGTTGAAAGTATAGATATAGAGTTAAATAATCAACTATCATTAAATGAATAAATTCCACCCACAGTGATATCATTCTAAAGGTGGAATCTTATCAACCCTTAGAATCCTAGGGAACTTCTCAAGAATAGTGAAATGAAACCCGAATACTGTTTGTGCATATGGTAAGGGTTGGCCTCCAAAAATTTTGCATGGTCAAAATTCCTGCAAGAAATTACAAATCACTATTAATCTTATTCGATAGAAATAAGACAAGTATAACTTAAAATAAAATGATTAATGACAAGAAGGGTTATGAAGAGATGTACTTAGCTTGCGACTGAGAGAGCCTGGTATCCTCTCCTATCGTATTGGGTTGAACAAACATCCCAGACCGAAGGGGAAGGTGGTACAAGGACTTCCTGATGGGTACCCTCACAACCACAGGGTCACATCATTAGCTTTAATACCAAATCGACTAAATTGAAAAATCTTCGGGAAAAGAAATAAACAAACGAAATTAAAATTTGAATTGCATGGTTTCATGTAGTAAGAGAAGGTCAGATACATTATTCAAACTGAAAACATTGAGTTAAAAGCTATAGATCAATAATTCCATGAAAATATAACTAACACTGACTTGGAGGAGGTTTAATCGAAGAAAAAACACATAGTCAACATTCTTTCCGAAGGTACCAGGCATCAAATGATGATTACCATCCATCGATAACGAAAATAACATCAGGAAATTTCCTAAACCCACGAATTGATTATTGACTCAAATTTTGTATGCGATAGGGTATTGGGTTCAGAACTACAGAATCCCCACTTTTTATTTTTTACCAAATGTAAAAACAATATTCTTTAAAGAAACATTACTTGCGTAAGAACCGACTAAGGGTCTGGTGAAACCTACAGTAGGGTGGGTTCCCTTTTTTTTTAACAAAAATGTAGTGCAACATGCATTATACAGAGAGAGCATTCAACCCCTAGACCAGAACCATAAAGAATGTAAGGGAATAATGACACCTAAGTGTAGAAACGTATATGAAACAATGTCTGTGAAAAAAAATCATTTTGAAGCAAGAAGGCGGGAGGTCAAGTCCTTTCAGAAAGATTGAGAATAAAATAATAGTAAGAATCTACTTATATAGAAGTGGGAATAGTCTAGGAAGTTATGAAAGAATAACGATAATGGGAAACTTAATTAAGAAAAATCATAATAAGAATTTATATTAAGAGGGTTTCTTCCACTGTAATGAAACCTCGAGGTTCTACTCAACATTTAGATTTCAGTAGCATCATGAACTTACCAGGAAAGAAGTATAGCAATGCCTGTTTCTACCTGGTGACATCATCCAAGTCGTCAGTCTTCCCGCTGAGAAAATAAAACGGAGAGCCATTTCGGAAGACTTCAGAAATGACAATAGAAAACTTGGTTAACCCTAAAAGAGCTATTACTATGAAAATTAAATGTTGAGAGTAAGAAGGGTGGACTGGCCATGTGATGGGGCAGAGTTGGTGTGACTATATTGGAGGAGGGGTTAGGTGCAAACCATAAAAACTCGCACACAAAAGACCTCCATTAATAATTGGTTAAGATCTTTAACTCCTAAATGACAAGAAACCCTTCTTCCCATATCGAGAAAATGTGAAGTTAAGAGCAGTCCTTTCTTGACATGACTAGATGGAACAACTTGACTCTAAATGTTTTAATTTTAGTTAACATGTCGTTCAAATGAGACATCATTCACTTGAGACACCACTTATTCAAGTCAAAGTTAAACGAATGGTAGTGTGGGGTTCCATTACCCAAAACCTTTGTGTAGATGGTGACTGGAAGATCATTGACCACCAATAATCATAGGGTAATCCGGTTGATGATTTGGGCCATACAAAGTAATTCCAAGTATCGTATATCAAGCCATTAACATTCTACTAAGGATATACATTCCCGACCCCATTACTTTATGAATGGTGTATGAATTTTGTTTCAAAGGTCGAATGAGATTGCCTCGTGCACAAGTATAGAATTTATGTTTAAGGGAGAACTTAGGGCCATAAGTCTTAAGTCTAATATAATATATATATATATATATATATATATATATATATATATATATATATATATATATATATATATATATATTTGTGTGTGTCTGTGTGAGAGAGAGAGAGAGAGAGTATTAGAATAGCTTGGGATTGAAGGGAAGTGTTAGAATTGTGGAGATTTATTCACATAAGATTTCTATTCAAAGTGAATTAGGTCGAGGTAGGAATGTCATCATTGATAGTCAAAACATAATATTTCTCATAAATATTTATAATGGGAATAAACCTTACCTCCTTGTAGCTACGAATATGCTAAATGAAATTGGAGATTAATGTCCCATAGGATTTTTTTTTTTTATGGAAAATTTGAGGTACATTACATATGGTATCAGAGAAAAGGTTACAACACTTGGACCTTGAGTAGGGCCAAAATATTTACTTAGCATATTTGGTTTTCTGGTTATGAAAAACTAACAAAAACAATTAATATTAAAAACAAAAAACACTTTATTCTGTTTTAATCATAGTAACTCAGGATGAAGCAAAAATCAGACTTGAGGAGAATCCTGGAAAAAGACCTCCTGAAAATTAGAGACAAAATAGTGATGGAAGTTCGCCTACCGAAGTTCTGGAGACTATGAGAAACCTCATTGTTGAGCTGTAGGTTTTCAAAGGAGACAATGAGAAACTGAAAAAAGAATAGCATGAACAACAAGAAATAAGTGAAGTACTGATATGAATTATAGTGACCAAGAAAACCTTAAAGGACGATAATCAGGAAGAAGAGGTCAGTAAAAGAGCCTCCAAGAATTCTGGTCCTGAAGAAGAAAAAGGGTACAACTCATCTAAAGGTACACCTTCAGCTGAAGATAAAACAAAAACATGCAAAAAAAGGAAACTGGTAGATCACCTTGAGAGAGAGTTTAAGAAAATCAAACCATCTACCTTTGATGGGGAACCTAGAAGAAGGGAGGAAGTTGAAGCATGGTTATTAGACATCAAGAATTATTTCCAGATATACAACTATTCAATCAATATGAAGATCAGAATGGCCATATATAATCTGAAAGGGAAAGCCATCATTTGGTGGAAAGACCTGAAGTTGGCCAAGGGTTTGAAGGAAAAATAGATGGAATGGTCGGACTTTAAGAAATAATTTAAGAAAGAGTACCTCTCTGAAATTTACTATGAAATAAAAATGAAAGAATTTTATGAGTTGCGACTCGGTCAAATGGCCATGGAAGATCTGATAAATAAATTCCTGTAATTACTAAGTTTCATACATTATATTCGGGAGGAAAAAGTGAAAATCCAGTGGTTCCTAAGTTGTTTACCATAGTCCTACAAGGACATAATCAAATTTGATAACCCCAAGTCCTTGAGTGAAGTATTTAGGAAATCCCGAATGTGTTACAGCCAATACAAATAGCGGTCAAAATTTCCCAAAGCTTGGAAAGACAAGAAACAAGACCGAATGAAGCAACGGAAGAAGGGATACCTGCCAACTCCTTATTGGAACACAGAATTTTTTTTTCCAAGGAAATATTTTCACTCCAACAATCCAAACACCCAAGGAGGTAGTAAACCAGTAAATTTGGGAACAAAGAAGTTTGGGGACAAACACCGTGAACCGTTAAAATGTTGGGAATGCGGAGAACCTCACTTAAGGAGGAACTGTCTGCGCTTGACTTCAGCAGCCAAAACTATGGTTCACAACCTGCAGGAAGCCTCTACCGTGGGAGATGTGGGTAGAAGATTGCATCGGATAAATGGAGCTTTGGATGGTCGACAAGATGACCACCAGTCCTCTGTGGTGGAAATTGAAGGTAAAATCAATATCACTCGTATTTATACTTTAATTGATCCTGGAGCTACATTAAGTTATATCAGTCCTAGTATAGTGGAGTCAAATAAACTTAAGAAAACAAGACACACAAAATCTTGGCTGGTACAACTAGAAACAAGAACGAAAAGAAAAGTTGTCGACTTTATTTTTTATTATGAGTTCATTTTAGGTGGTCAAAACATAAAGAAAAATCTGACCATTCTACCATTAGGATCTTATGATGTAATTATCAGAATGGATTGGTTAGAAAGACATAAATCAGTGTTATATTTTTATGAAAAATCACTGAAGTATAAAGACGAAAATGACACTGCTAGGAGAGTTCAAGGTATACAAAAACCAATCTCAGTTAGAAATATTTCACCAATTCAATTCAAGAAATGCCCGAGAAAGGATTGTCAAGTTTATGCCATCCAAGTAACAAACCTATTAGAAAAAGAAGATAAACCTAACTTGGAGGATTTTTCCATTTTGCATGATTTCAGAGATGTGTTTGTTGATGAGATACCTGAATTACCCCCAAGGAGGGAGATAGACTTTTCTATCAACCTACTACCTGGTTCAGCCCCTATTTCGAAAGCACCTTACCGAATGAATTTGTTGGAATTAGTAGAACTAAAAATTCAACTACAAGAATTATTGGACAAAGAATATATCAGACCAAGTGTTTCACCATGGGGAGCACCAGTCCTCTTTGTGAAAAAGAAAGATGGAACTCTGATATTATGAATCGATTATAGACAATTAAACAAAATGACTATTATGAAAAAGTACCCCTTACCTAGGATAAATGATCTGTTCGATCAAGTAGGTGGGAAAAATATTTTCTCGAAATTGGATTTACGGTCTGGTTATCACTAGGTTAGGATAAAATATGAGGAAATAAGTAAAACAACATTCTAAATGAGATATGGAAATTATGAATTTGTTTTTATACCATTTGGATTCACTAACACACCAACCATGTTTATGTGTTTAATGAACAATATTTTTAGTGAGTACTTGGACAAGTTTTTGTTGGTATTTATTGACGAAATTCTAGTATATTCTAAAAAATAAGAACATGAAGAACACTTAAGGATAGTTCTACAAACTTTAAGGAAGCACAATCTATATGCTAAATTCGATAAATGTGACTTTTATTAGAAGAAAATACAATACCTAGGACATTTAATTTCTGCAGAAGGCATTGTAGTCGATCTTGAGAAAATAAGAGCCATCATGGAATGGTCGATCCCTAAGGATGTAGTGGAAATCCGATCATTCATGGGAATCACCAGATATTACCGCAGATTTATAGATGGATTTTACAAAATTCCATACCCTATCACGTCACTACAAAAGAAGGGAACCAAGTTTAACTGGTCATAGAAATGTCAAGATAGTTTTAATAAGTTAAAATAATTATTAATGACCGCACCCATTTTAAAGGTATCATATCCAGACAAAGACTTCATCGTCTGTGTAGACGTGAGTAAAGAAGGACTAGGTGGTTTCCTAACTCAAGAAGGGCACGTTATTTGTTATGAGTCCCAAAAACTAAAGGAATATGAATGAAACTATGTCACTCATGACTTAGAGTTGGCAGTTGTTATAAAGGCCTTAAATATGTGGCGGCACTACATAATGGGAGAAAGTTTCTATTGTTGACTGACAACATCGGTGTGAAATTTTTTTTTAGTCAGTTGGACCTTAATGCAAGGCAGGTAAGATGGCTAGCCTTCTTGAACGAATGTGACTTTGAGGTAAGACATATCAGGGGTAAGGAAAAAAAAGTGGTTGATGCTTTAAGAAGAAGAGTTCATGGGTTGTTTGAGATAAACACTAATAGGTTAGAAAGCGATCTTGAGTAGAGGATAAAGGATACAGGTAATAACGACGAAAATTACACTAAGACAGTGGAGAAATTAAAGAACACTACAAAAAATTTAGACAAAACAGATCTGAGTTTGGACAGAAATGGTCTACTACGATTCAAAAATAGAATATACATACCAGATTCGGCAGAGTTAAAGCTAACAATTTTGGATGAAGTTCATAAGAAACCATATTCTGGTCACCCAGGATACCAGAAAACGATAACATCACTAAGAAAGTTATTTTATTGGCCTAATATGAAGGGAAAATAAACAAAATAATTATCTAAGTGTCAATATTGTCAGCAGGTAAAATCCAAACACCAGCATCCAGCCGACATGTTGCAGTCCTTACCTGGGCCAGAATGGAAATGGGAGACTATATCACTGGACTTTATTACAGGTTTTCCTGGAACTCAAAAACAAAATGATTCAATTATTGTGGTAATCGATAAACTTAGTAAGTATGCACTCTTTATTCCTGTAATGTCTACTTTTAAAGCTATCAACATTGTTGAAATATTCATGAATGAAATTTTTAGACTGCCTGGTATTCCTAAAATGTTGATTTCAGATACAAACGTAAAATTTACATCTTCTTTTTGGAAAGAATTGTTGATATTGAGAGGGGGGTGAATCAATATCAAGTACAATTTAAAAACCTTTTTCAACTTATACTTAAACCATTCAATTATATCCAATGAGAAATGAACAATAGTATAAGAGTTACACCAATACACCACAATACACCATGCACAATATATGAGAAATAATCAATAGTTTTTGTTGAAGGGAAGTAATGACTTCCAAAGGTAGCTACATCTTCCAAATGTAGAGGGATGGATAAACCTCCAAGAGGAAGATACAATCCTCCAATATCAAGAGAGTGTTGAACTCTCCATCCTTGCCCCTTCCTTCCACCCAATAATATATGAGAGATAATAAAACTTTACATTAAATCATCACCATCAACCAATCATCACATAGAACCTGATAATGCTTCCTGAGACTTCTTCAGTTTCTGCAATTCTTCAATTCTTGGAGTACTCTGATCCTGTAGATAATATTACTCAATTTATTCTATGAAACTCCTCCAATTTTCACTCCTTGAATCCTCCCCAAAAAGAGGTTATAGAAAGAATGATAGACTTTATTCAATTCTGGTCTATTTAGAAGACCCAACTTATACAGCATGCTCCACGCTCAATATTTAAAATCCAATTATGAAACTCGCACACAAGAAAATAAATTCCATATTGTTTCCAATGGAAGTGGTTCCACTTCATTTGGATTATGTATGAATAAGTTATGACCATTTTAACTGGAGCACCTATTTATTGACTAGCTTTAGCACTGGTCACAAAACCTATCTTCCACAGAGTGTATCTCCATAATTATAGTGAATAAAGAGCTGAAATTTTTACCAAAGGTACCTTGACATGTCTTCTCAATACCATAGCAATTTCACCATATGAATCGCTCTAGAAAAACTTTTATAGAAAAAATGGTAAGATGACCAGAAAATAACATACCTTAGAATACATCACCAAAAGACTTCATCCTCCCTTGAAATATGGCCTTCTTTTACTTCTTATTTCCTCTGAAATTCGACTTGTATCAAATGAATGTATAACGATGTTTATTTATACCATTTATTTCACCTCCTTTTAACATTAGGGCTGACTTGACACTTTCTTATTTTGTAATTCTTTTCTTTAATTATCTTCAGGGCCTACATGTACTTCCTTCTTCAATTCACTTTGTCATCTTCAAAAATTCATTTCTCCTCAACCATGAGGATCCACATGACGTGTCACATACCACTGGAAAAAAAATGATGTATACTATCCATTCATGGGTGTTGTATATGCATGTGCATTTTCCTTCATGTCCAAATACCTTTATCAATCTTGTGGTCAAAAACCCATGACTAGGGTTGACATCAATGACAACAACCAATATTCCAACAAGAATTGTTTGCAAGGTTAAATACTAACTTGAATTTCATCATGAGTTATCATCCACAAATGGATGGGCAGACTGAAAGAACAAACCAAATTGTAGAAGATATGCTCTGCGTGTACGTAAGAAAAAAACCAAGAAAGTGGGAAGACTACATGCACTTGGTAGAATTTGCATACAACAATGGGTACCAAACTTCGGCTAAAATGATATCTTTCAAAGTACTATATGAAAGAAAGTGTACAACTCTGATTAGTTGGGATAACCCAGTTGACAGACTCATGGTCAGACAAGAGATGCTCCAAGAAATGGGGAGCATGGTAAGAAAAGTACAACATAACCTAAAAGAGGCATAGGACAAACATAAAAGTTACGCGGACCAGAAAAGAAGACACCTAGAATTTCAAGTGGGCGACCACGTCTATTTAAAAGTCAAAGCCCGAAAAAGTACTCTAAATCTAGGGAACTGTACCAATATGGCACCTAGGTTTTGTGGCCCTTTTGATATCTTATCTCGAGTTGGACCTGTAGCATACAAATTTGCACTTCCTACCAATCTAAAAATTCATAATGTATTTCATGTCTCCTTGTTAAAACATTATCTTCATGATCCTACTCATATGATCAATTGGAACTTGGTGCAAGTGGAACCAGAAGGTGAGTTCCAAGAAAAACCTCATGCATTCTCGATAGGAGAGAAATAACACTTCGGAATAGAGTCATCGCCCAAGTAAAAGTGCAATGGAAGCACTTTAGCCTTGAGGAGGCCAGTTGGTAGTTGGAGGGAGATTTGCAGAAATATCATCCAACCCTATTCCAATAAAGAAATGAACATTGAGGATGGTGTTTTATTGATGGGGGAAAGGATGTAACATCTCCAAAAATAAATTATTTTTAAAGTTTGAAATTTCTTAGGAAATTATTTCTGTTTTTGGTAAATTCGAAATTGGAAATTTTTTGTCATTTATGGCAATTCTGAATTTCAAATTTAGTTAATTATAATTAATGATTATGACTATTAGGAAGAAATATGATTTGACCCAGCTAACTACTTGACTATGACACTTTTATGAAATAAAATATTTTATATTTATTGTTGATGGACAAATGGAACAACTAGGTTAGAATCATCTGACCATGACTCCATGAGTGGGGAACATGTTGGAACTACTTCAGAGATGATTATTACAAGTGGAAACCCAAGAATTTGGCCATTGGTATCCCCTGGAAATCATGGATTTGGAAATATGTGAAAATTCCCAAAGGGGGAAAATACCTAGGCACAAATGTTTTCAGATATATAGCATATGGGAGGAGGTAGGATGGTACCTAGTATGTTGGGGAAATAATTTATCTCTTTCTATTATGAACACTACTTGTTGAGTGTGAGGTAAGGAGAAACTGCTGAAACTAAAGGACTATTGCTGAGGAGGATTTTTGAGTTCTCCCTCATGGATTCATGGTCAGGCTAGGGGGTGAACAGGACAAGTGATTTGGCTGACTATTCTACGGTTGGGAGGAACTTGGTTGTTCCATTAGTTGTTCGAAAGATTTCTCAGATATGTCTATCCACGCCTTTAATGGTCAATTTTTGTTTGAATTATTGATTTATAGAATGCATCTATTTAAACTTTAATGTTTTATTCTGTTTGGTAAAAGTCTATGGAAATAGATTAGGTTGTAGAATAAACCCTTACTGGTTAATTGTAAGCATTGAATAAAACTCTCTATGCATCTTGATTGTGTATAGATTTAATTATGGAAATATTAGAAGATATGTCTGTGATATATGAGATATCATTCCAACCCTGTTCGAGGAATTCCTACCAATACGTAATACATATCCAGTTTCGTAAATAGACTTCAGACTATAAATGTCAAAGGAACCTAAAAGTAAACTTGGAATTTAAACAATGTCGATGTTAAGCTCTAATATTGGATCATTACCCCTTAATTGGGGCATATTATATTAGTAATGTTATTTTATTTATGTCGTCTTTAGGCCATTAGTTGTAATTATACCTCCTAGTCTCCTATATATACCAAGGAGACATTTTCATTTTGAATCATCT
>ML791163.1:505835-535681 GCA_009831015.1 Picea engelmannii
CAAAACATTAAAAAATCTTAGAGGATTTTTGGGTTTGACAGGTTACTACCGCAAGTTTGTTCGGAACTATGGAAGAATAGCAGCACCTTTAACGACACTAACTAAGAAGGATGCATTTTCATGGAATCCAGAGGCAACTAAAGATTTTTAACAACTTAAAGAGGTTATGTGTAAAGCTCCTGTCTTGACCACTCCAGACTTCACAAAAATCTTTATTATGGAATGTGATGCCTCGGGAAATGGAATTGGTGTTGTCCTAATGCAAGAAGGAAGGCCACTGGCTTTTGAAAGTCATCCACTCAAGGGAAGGGACTTACACAAACCCATTTATGAGAAGGAAACGATGTTAATACTACATGCATTGAAGAAATGGCATCGTTACCTAATAGGTAGGCACTTCAGGGTCAAAATAGATCATGATAGTCTTAAATACTTCTTGGAACAAAGACTATCTTCAGAAGAACAACAAAAATGGGTAACCAAGATATTGGGTTATGATTTTGAAATCATCTATAAAATTGGAAGAAAAATGTTGTGGCAGATGCACTCTCAAGAAAGGATGAAGATGTTGAGGCCTTTCTTTGTGCTATCTCGATCATCCAACCCGATTGGATAATAGAAGCAAGGGATGAATGGAAAAATGATGAAAAAGTGTGGACTCTCATTCAAAGGTTGCAGCAGGATTCTAGTACATCAGATACATTTACATGGAAAAATGATTCACTATGGTACAAAGATCACTTATATTTATGTAAGAACTCCCAACTCAAATAAAAGGTACTATTGGAATTGCACACCTCTCCAGTAGGAGGGAACTTGGGATTTTTGAAAACCTACCTTAGAGTCAAGAAGGACTTTTTTTAGGATGGCCTTAAAACTAATGTTCAAAGGTTTGTGGCAGAATGTGTGGTTTTCCATCAAAATAAGGTGGAAACGTTGGGAGGAGGTTTCCATGGATTTCATCACAGAGTTACCAAAGTCTAAAGGAATGAGTGTCATCATGGTGATTGTTGATAGACTGACCAAGTATGCACACTTTTGTGCACTCTCTCATCCCTTTAAAGCTAGTATAGTTGCCATCGCATTCATGGAGACAGTTCAAAAGCTACATGGCAGCCCAAAGATTATTGTAAGTGACATAGATCCCATCTTCACTAGACATTTTTGGAAATAATTATTTTCTTGTTTGGGTACACAATTGGCTCATAGCTCATCCTATCATCCTCAATCTGATGGACAAACCGAGATAGTGAAAAAATGTCTAGAAGGCTACCTTTGTTGCTTTGTCTCTGATAAACAAACACAATGGTTCAAATGGTTACCCTTGGCAAAATGGTGGTGTAACACTTCCTTTCATACTGCAACAAAAATGACACCATTTATGGCACATTATGGATACCACCCTCCTTCCATCACTTCTTATCTAAAAGAAAAATCTAAGGTTCAAGCAGTGGAAGATCACATCGAGAATCAACAATAAATTCTCCAAATCTTAAAGGACAACCTGACCATGGCACAAAATCGCATGAAACAACAAGCAGATCAACATCGTAGTGAAAAAAGTTTTGAAGTAGGGGATTGGGTGTTTTTAAGACTACAACCAGACAAACAAATGTCCCTTAAGCAAGCCAAGAAGGATAATAAATTATCACCAAAGTACTATGGACCTTACAATGTGTTGCAAAAGATTGGTACTATGGCATACAAATTGGAGCTGCCTACATATTCATGAGTACACCTAGTTTTCCATGTTTCATGCTTAAAGAAGGTTAGAGGTGACAAGATCCCAGTTCAAACTATATTTCCAGAACTTGACGAGGAAGGAAAAATCATATTGGATCCTGAAGCCACCACTAACACACAAATTCGCCGGCTGAGGAATAGATCCATTTCAAGTATCTCATTAAATGGAGGAAACTACCGGCTGAAGATTCCACTTGGGAAGATGAGTCTTTTATACAGAAGCATCCAGAGTTACTCAAGTGTTGTAGACAACACTTGTCTCAAGGGGAGGGACATGTTAAGCCTTAATATTGGCTCATTACCCCTTAATTGGGGCATATTATATTAGTAATGTTATTTTATTTATGTCAGCTTTAGGCCATTAGTTTTAATTATACCTCCTAGTCTCCTATATATACCAAGGAGACATTTTCATTTTGAATCATCTTGTACTTGAACATTTAAGTGGGGTAAAAGGAGGTTGCCCCTCGAAGAGGCTTATTATCTGAAATTATCTCTTTTTCAAGGCGTTGAGTACTTTTCCTGAGGTTTTTCTATGCTATATTGATGTTTGGTTCTTAGCAGTCGATACATATAGATATATCGTTGTAAGTCATCTTCTTTAATTCTCAATGTATTTATTAATGATTTACTATTGTTGGAATGCAATAAAGAACGTATAATTCTCACAGTCTTACTGTATATCATTAGTAAGAGAATTCTGGGAATAAACTTGAGAACTTAGATGTAAGCATATCTATATATATTTTTTATCATAGGCTAAATTCACAGGTAGAGTTTGAAAGGGATATGATGATTAAAGTATCTTGATGTCACCCTAGACTAAAATACACCACATAAAATAGCAAGCACCATGGGTACAATTTTATATAGATGTGTCTACAATTTACATATGCATAACTAGCTACACTGACAACCTCAGACCCTTCTTATTTATCTATTGCATAGATTCCATCAGTTGCTTGCTAATGACAATGAAAATGAATAGTTCAACAGTCACCAGATGAAGTTCCGAAGTAAAATAAATAGTTCAGATAGTCACCAAAATGAAAATCTAAAGTGAATTAAATAGTTCAAGTAGTCATAAAAAAAATTGGAAGGAAAACGAATCGTTGAGTTTGTCACTTATGCAGTTCTGTAATAATACGTTACAGCAGTAAACATAATGAACTGAAGGGTATACACCCAAGACTTTTCAATTCAATATGCCTAGATCTATTGTAGTAAAAATTGAAAGTAAAGCTACAGGAATAAATATGGAATCAATCGAATTTCTCTACAAGATCCAAAATAAACCCGAAAGGGATCAAAGAGAACTATTGTTCACATTTCTATTCATTTAAAAAATACTTATAGAATAGGTTTATTTTATTTTTTTTTAAATAAGAAGGAAAATTATATTAAGATCCTGCTATAGCGTCAGTAGAGCATCAAAATACAAACATGTCTAGAATGCATTTGCTGGACTGCCCTAACAGAGGGGAAACTAGTCCAGCCTTCCATCCAGTTCAGAAGTCAAAAGAGTCATAAACTAAAGTAATATAAACCATGTTCAAACTGATCACCAGCTAAGACAAGGAGACTAACAGGACTAAAAAAACATACAAAGGACCTAGACACCTAGCAGTAAGCCTGGCCACATGGGAGAGAGGTCCCCTGGCCAAGGCTCTTCTTCAATGTACGTTGGCTCGTCTGCCCAAAGTTTTTCCTCTACCTCGCCACGCACGGTTCCTTCATCATGGCTTCCATGCTCAGTCTTCACCGGTTCTCTGTTGACTGGTCGCTGAGCCTTGTTTGGTCCTACATCTGTAGCAGCAGCAGGTGCCTCCCTTGGTATAGCTTCGACTGGGTCTGAGGTAAGAGCCGCCTGCATGGAGGAAAGAAGTTAGAGGCAACTCGCCACCTTTTCATTTGTGGCCTGAAGGCGATAGTTAAGATCTTCCACCTCCTGTTTGAGTTTGAAGACCAGGTCATGCATGATGAGCAGACGGTCTCTAAAATGCATCCTGTCGAAAGAGCCAGTGGAATGCAGTTCATCTTGCTTAGGCGCGCCATGAGGAGGAGGGTCGCTGTTTGAGCCAAGGATTGGTACGGGGGCATGGAAATTCACCAGGGGATCGTGTAGGTGGCGTGAGAGGGAAATTGGGGACCGGGGGATTGTAGCCATGGAAATGATCATCGCACCCTGTGGTTCTTGTAGGAGAGAAGCTATAGAGTCTGACTGAGGATGAGGGGAGGAACAGATGGAGGGTGAGCCAGGAGGCGTGACCGAGGGCCGATGGGGCTTCCATGGAGAGCCCCTCCTCGGCCTTCCCCTTGGGCGTGTCATTATGTGCTCAGTGCGAGTGATGAAGCAGGCTAAAAGCATCCAGTGCAGGAGAGGAACAGGAATACCAGCTACCCAGAGAAGGTAAGAAGAGTCCGGCCTATGCTGCGACGAGAGGAACCCTGCGGGCATCAGACGGGGGAAAATAACATACAGAATGAGCCGAGCCATTCTAAAAAAACTTGGAAGGGGAGGGGCTGCGTGAATTTGGCATAAATGCCCCTTCATTTCTCCATAAACCACATTTAAACTCCATGGAGGGTGGCGGGCTATGGCACGAGCCCATCACGTGCCTCCATGCCATGATGGCTTGTGCCAGCCCCTCCTCCTTGCCATGATGAACGCACTAACACCCCATCCGGGGTTATAGAAAAGGTCTATTATTCAAAAGGATCCATTCGTATTCCCATCTAAATCAATATTTTATTTTGAATAATGATACAGTCATGTTCGGTATATATCATTCTTGTAGATATACATTATCAAGGTTTAAATCCTTATGCTTTGTTGTTGAAAGTATAATTACAAAGTTAAAGAATCGGCTATCATTAAATGAATAAATTCCACCCATTGTGATATCATTCTAAAGTTGGAATCTTATAAACCCTTAGAAGCCTAGGGCACTTCTCGAGAATCATGAAATGAAACCCGAATACCTTTTGTGTGTATGGAAAGGGTCGACATCCAAAACTTTTGCATGGTTGAAATTCCTGCAAGAAATTACAAATCACTGTTAATCTTATTCGATAGAAATAATACAAGTATAACTTAAAATAAAACGATTAATGATAGGAAGGGCTATGCAGAGTTGTACTTAACTTGTGACTCTGAGAGACTAGTATCCTCTCCTATTGCATTGGGTTGAGAAAATGTCCTATACCGAAGGAGAAGCTGGTCCAAAGACTTTCTGATGGGTACCCTCGCAACCACAAGGTCCCATCATTAGATTTAATACCAAATCGATTAAATTGAAAACTGTTTAGGAAAATAAATAAACAAACTAAATTAAATTCTGAACTACATGGGTTCATGTAGTAAGAGAAGGTCAAATACATTAGTCAAACTACAAAAATTGAGTTAAAAGATACAGATCAATAATGCCATCAAAATATAACTAACACCGACTAGGAGGAGGTTTAATCGAAGAAAAACATAGAGTCAACATTCTTGTCGAAGGTACCGAGCATCGAATGATGATTACCATACACAGATAACAAAAATAACAGTAGGAAATTTCCTAAACCCACGAATTGATTATCGACTCAAATTCTGTATGCGGTAGGGTATTCGGTTCGGAACTATAGAATCCTGAATGTAAAAACAATATTATTTAAAGAGACATTACTTGCGTAAGAATGAACTAAGGGTCTGGTGAAACCTATAGTAGGGTGGGTTCCCTTTTTTTTTAACAAAAACGTAGTGCAACATGCATTATATAGAGTGGGCCTTCAACCCCTAGACCAGAACCATAAAGAATGTAAAGGAATAATGACACCTAAGAGTAGAAATGTATACAAAACAATGCCTGTGCAAAAATTTCATTTTGATGCAAGAATGCAGGAGGATGAGTCGTTTCATAAAGATTGAGAATAAAACAATAGTAAGAATCTACTTATCTAGGAGCGGGAATAGTTCAGGAAGTTATGAAAGAATAACGATAATGGGAAACTTAATTAAGAAAAATCATAATAAGAATTTACAGTAAGAGGGTTTCTTCCACTATAATGAAACCCCGAGGTTCTACTCAACTTTTAGATTTGAGTAGCATCATGAAATTACCAGGGAGGACGGATAGCGATGCTTGCTTCCACCGGGTAACATCATCCAAGTCGACAGTATTCCCGTTGAGAAAATAAAATGCAAAACCATTTATAAAGACATCACAAATGACAATATAAAACTCGCTTAACCCTAAAAGACCTCTTACTATGAAAATTAAATCCTCAGAGTACAAAGGTTGGACTGGCCATTTGATGGGGCAGAGTTGGCATGCCTATATTGGAGGAGGGGTCAGGTAAAAACCATCGAAACTTGCACACACAGGACCTCCATTAATAACTGATTCATAGCTTTAACTCCTAAATGAAAAGAAACCCTTCTTCCCATATCGAGAAAATGCGAAGTTAAGAGCATTCTTTTCGTGACATGACCAGCTGGAACAATTTGACACTAACTATTTTCATTCCAGTTAACATATTGTTCAAATGAGACATCGTTCACTTGAGACACCACTTAATTAATTCAGATTTAAACGAATGGTAGTGTGGGTTTACGTTACCCAAAACCTTTCTGTAGATGATGACTGGAAGATCATTAACCACCAATAATCATAGGGGAATTTGTTCGATGATTTGGGCCATACAAAGTAATGCCAAGTATTGTATATCAAGCCATTAACATTATATTGAGGATATATATTCCTGACCCCATTACATTATGAATGGTATACAAATTTTGTTTCAAAGATCGAATGAGATTGCCTCGTGCACAAGTATATAATTTATGTTTAAGGGAGAACTTAGGGCCATAAGTCCTAAGTATAATATAAAATATATATTATATTATTCTTAGGACTTATGGCCCTAAGTTCTATATATATATATATTGTTGGCATGTTTTTAGACAGAGGCAGAGTATGCGTGTTTTTCATTGATGGCGAAGATCAACACGATATTGCCAAGATCAATAGTGTAAGCTTAGAAGGAGGAAAATAGTCAAAGCACGACAAAGGTTTTGTTTCAGAGTTTTGAAGATCAAAAAATCCAAGGGAAAGAGGTTCAAACTCACGATATGAGAAAACATGATAACAATCCTAACCATTGGAGTCATAGGACATGTGGAAAGAGATTGGAATTTTCACTGACTTGCACATTGGAGGAGTCAACGGAGTATGGTGTGGGAACTCGTGATATGCGAGATCACGAGAATATATGGACCAACAAATCATCGAGATTTTGGACCGTTGATCAGGCATGAAAAAGGCCTGTGAAGTTGCAAAATCATGATAATATTTTGACCATTGATTCAAGAAGAACATGTGGTGAAATCACAATAATACATGGACTATTGGTTCCATAGGACACATGGTGAAAGATCATCATTTCGACTGATTGGTAAGTCAAAGGAGCGAAGTTGTCATTTGATTGGCGAGTGGTCATATCTCGTGGTCACATTGTTGAGAGTTGGAGAGAAGAGCTAGAGAAGCCAAGCTCTATTTCGGAGTTTGTAACATGGAGAGTCAAGAGGACTCATCCCAGAATACCCGAGACATGAAAGTACAAAATGCATTTTCAAATAAGGCTGTGGTCACAACTAGTGGTTACATATGCAAAATATGGAGGAAGAAGCTAGCAGTGTTAAGCTCCATCTCGAAGTCTCGACGATCATGAATTGGAGTATTGAGAGCCTTCATCACAAGAATCACAATATGAAAGAACGCGATGAGATCTGGACCATCGTATCATTGGATATATTGACTGTTGATTAGGCTTGATGAAGTTTATAAGTTCATGAAATACAAAGCACCTTTTGGCATAGCCTGTTGTCACCACCAGTGGTCATGTGAGGGGAAGAAACTAGTGGAGCTAAGATTCATCTCAGAGTCTCTGTGATCATGACTTGGAGAGTTGAGATCCTTCATCACAAGAATGCCAAGATGTGAATTCATGAAATTCAAATTGTGTTTAGTGCTCGGTCACAGCTAGTGGGCAGATGAGATAAACGCGAAATCCTGCTGATCTAATCCAATGGTGCTAGTTAATTGTAAACTTGATTGAAGGGTAACTGTTTCACGTCGCAGGTAATCAATCAGTTATGATTCAGTTAGAAGAACTGAATCATGATTCTTGGATGGTTGGAAATTCATTTGCTGAGGCGTTTTCTTAGAGATTCAAGGTGTAACTGAATAGGAGGTATAGGATAAAAAGGAAATGAAATGACTATGGAAGGTTGGTTGTTCTGACTAAAAAATGAGTTGAACTATAGAAAGGTAAAACTACAGCATCTGCATTGTGAAGAAAGCTCGGAGATAAGGAACAAAAGCTGAACATAAGAGAAAAGGTGAAGAGTTCAAACTGTGCACATATCAAAGAGCATGAGAAGGAAAGAGAAAGAATAGGTAGACAGAGACAACAAGTCAAACCAAATATGAGCAGTGAAGAAGAATAGTGTAGTAGAGAAGAATTACAGAATAGTGAAGAAGTGGTAAGAATTGATTTATCTGTGTTGTTGGTTATTCAATCATTTATTTGTAATAAGGGTGGTAGATAGGTTCTAGGGAGGACTGTTTTCCTTAGAGGTTCAAGTGGATGCTTGAACATAGGGAGTTGTAGCTTCCATCTGGTTGCAGCCAGAAAAAGCTAGAGTGGCAGGGTAGTGCAAGGGAGAACAAGTGTTCTCTATTATATAGGTTGGTGCCTGTGTGACTGGAAGTTGGTGCTTCCATCCAGGTGTTGTTGGAACACTTAGGGAGTTATTGCTTCCTTCTAGTGGGTTCTAGAGAAACCAGAGAGTTGGTTCTCTCAAACAAGTTGGAGCTTGTAAAACAGAGGTAGTAGCCTCACATTGAGTTGGTTCTCAATTATAGATGATGTACAGAACTTAAAAGACTGCCTATCATTTTGAAGAAGAAGAGGTTTTCTCCCTTTATGGGTTTCCTTGTGAAAATATGTCTCTGTGTATATTTTATGTGTGAGTGATGCTCATTATTTATGTTGTCCATATGTAGTATAATATCGATGGTCACTTGGAGAAAGATTAAAAAAGGTTTAATTTAAGAAAGATTGTTTAAGCACAGTAACAACTGATTCACCCCCCCTCTCAGTTTTCTTAGTAATTTCAACAATTGGTATCAGAGCGGGTTCCTTTTATTTAAAGGTAGATCTGTAAGATTGAACATGACAAGTCATGAAGGGACTTCAGCCAGTAAGCCTCCTCTATTTGATGGAACAAATTTTTCCTTTTGGAAGGTTAGAATGAGGCATACCTAATGGCCTTAGGTGTTGATGTTTGGGATGTAGTAGAGACTGGATACATTATGCCTGTTGTTCTAGCTTCCAAGGATGATAAGTTAAAATTTACCCTTAATGCTAAGGGAATGAATTATATCTTGAATGGAATTGCAGAAGCCGAGTTTGTAAAGGTGATGCATCTTCAAACTGCCAAAGAAATGTGGGATAAACGTATTAATAGCTATGAAGGAAATGAGAAAGTAAAAGATGCCAAACTTCAAACATTTAAGTTGAATTTTGAACAACTAAAGATGAATGAAGATGAAACAGTTAGCAAGTATTTTTTAAGATTTGAAGAACTTGTGAATGCCATGAAGGGTCTTGGTGAGAAGTTTGAAGAATCAATTTTAGTTCAAAAGATTTTAAGATCTTTGCTTGACAAATTTAATCCAAAAGTATCTGCAATAGAAGAACTAAATAATATTAAAAATCTGTCCATTGATCAACTCCTAGGAACTTTAACTACATATGAAATGAGAATCAACAAAGATAAATCCATTACTAGAGAAGCATATTTTAAAGCAGATGAGATTACTAATTCAGATTTAGATGATATTGAGGCAAAATTTGTGAGAAGGTTAAAGAAAGGATCAGGAAAATATCAAGGAAAGCCTCCCTTCAAATGTTTTAACTGTGGTAAGATAGGTCATTTTGCATCTAAGTGTCCCCATCAGAAAAAGGACTAGAACTCTGATGATGAAAAGAATTACAAATTCAAGAAATATAGTAAAAAGAAAAGTTTGTGTCCAAATAATGACAATTCCTCAGAAGACATAGATAGTGATTCATCATGTGAAGACAAAGTGAATGATTTTATGCTTATGTCTATGGGAGATCTTGATAATGAACACACAGAAGGTGAAATGGATGATGAAGAAGCTGTGGTGGATATGGAAGGTGAATTAATCAGTGCTTTGGAAGAAATTGATAGACTCATATGTAAGAAGAGAAAACAAAAATAGTTGTTGAAATAGTTTAAAATGAATGGTGAAAAACCTGATGAAAACTTTTCTCTACTAAAAGTGGAGTTAGAAGAGGTAAAGAAAATAAAAGACATACTAAAACAACAGTCGTCAGAGAAGAAAGCAAGGTGTGAAGCCTTAGAAGAAGAGATAGTAAAAACCAGAAAAGAAATGGAGAAGTTTAAGGGATTATATCACCAAAATCTGTCAAGTATTAAAGCCTCAGAAGGATTAACCTCCATTCTAAATCAGCAAAGGAATCCAAAGTTCAAATTCGGCTTGGGCTATGAAGAAGGATCAAGTAGTGATCATTTAAGTAATACATAACCCATCAAGTTTGTCAAAACTACAATCATTGACAACAACCACTATGGAGAAACAAAGAAAGAAAATCAGCCACCAAGAAGAAATGAAAGAAAAATTACCAGAACCGAATCTATAGATCAAAGAAATAACACAAGCACATTTTCTGATCAAAGAAATCATCAGGATGGAAGAAATCGACTATAGCCTTTTTCCAGGTACAAAGGTTTTTTCTATGGTTATTGTTTTTTCTATTCTAACTTTGGCCACAAAGCTGTAAACTGTTCTTTAAGACCTAGATATTTGAGATCAACATACTCAAGGAATAATTATCTGCCACAACAAAGATTGAGACAGCCAGGAAACAAATGACCACATACTATAAATCATGTGATGGATGGAGGAAGGACGCAGGTGAAATAACAACGATTATGAGCATAACAATCATTATGATCTGTTGTTCAGTGAACCAAAATGTTACAACTGCCATAATTATGGACATAAAGCTGCAAACTATCACTTAAGAAACTATAAGCCAGATCTGAATCCTACTACTGAAAATTTCAAGGTTTGGAAGAAGAAATAAGATGACCAATGCAGATTAGTGTTATCAGCCCAAAGACGAAAGAATCCCTGGTATATTGACAGTTGATGTTCCAAATATATGACTGGACACAAAAGTAATTTTCTAACTTTAAGTGAAAGAAAATCAAGGAATCTAGCTTTTGGAAATGATGCACCAGAAAAAGTAAAAGGTAAAGGAATGGTAAGCTTGAGTAATGGAAAAGGAAAATCTCAAGATGTGTTGTTTGTAGAAGTCCTGAAACATAATCTTCTTAGTGTCATTCAAGTCTGTGACCGAGGATGTGAAGTCATTTTTACCTCTAAAGATTGTAGAATAAAATATGTGAACTCAGGATAGCTAGTTGCAAAAGGGATAAGAACAGAAACCAATGTCTATGTGTTAAAAGAAGAAAAAGAAGAATGTTACTTAAGAAAGTATGATGAAAGTTGGCTCTGGAATAAGAGACTTGGACACTTAAATTTTGATCATATAATCAAGCTCAAAAATAACGGGGCAATAAAAGATCTTCCAAAGATATCAAAGCCATACAACTCTATTTGTAAACCTTGCCAGATAGGAAAACTTACTCGCACTTAGTTCAAGTCAAAAAACTTTCCTTCAACAAAAAAACCTCTCCGGTTAGTACATATGGATTTATGTGGACCATCAAGGAAAGAAGGTACAAGAATAGAAAATTATTTTATGTTGACTATTGATGACTTTTCTAGACTAACATGGGTTTCCTTTTTGAAGGAAAAATATGAAGCATTTCAAAAATTCAAAGTGTTTAAGGCTCTGACTGAGAATCAAATAGGAAAAATATTAAAGGCAGTAAGGTATGATAGAGGAGGAGATTTTAGTTCATGGAATTTCAAATAGTTCTGTGATAAACATGGGATCAAAAGAGAGTACACAATTCCAAGGACTCCACAACAAAGTGGAGTTGTTGAGAAGTAGAATAGATCAGTACAACAAATGGAAAGATCAATGATGAATGAAAGGAACATATCTCAGACATATTTGGTAGAAGAAATTCATACAGTCATTCATATCCTTAACAAAGCTCATCTCAGGCCACACAATGAAAAAACTCCTTATGAACTATGGTTTCGAAGACCTGCTTCAATCAAGCATTTTAAAGTCTTTGGGAGTAAATGTTACATTAAGAATGAACATGAAAATATTGGAAAATATAATGACAGGTATTATGAAGGTATCTTCTTGGGTTATGATACAAATAGTAAAGGGTACAGATGTTACAATAAGAGGTTGCATAAACTAGTTGATTGTATAGACATAAAATTTGATGAAGAAATCCTAGTCAGAAATGTAAGCAGTGTTGAACCAAGAACATAAGATATAGTTGAAGATGAAGATAAACAAGTCTAAGGATTAGAAAGAGAAGAATATGAATCAAATGAAGATACAAATACTCCTACTGACACAAATCAGTAGAAAGAAGAAAATTCACCTCTCAGAATTCTTAAAAAGAATAATCTTGAAAATTAGATAATTGGAGATGTGAATAAAGGAGTTCAGACAAGAAGGAAATTGATTAAAGACTCGGAACAATCTCATGTTTCCTTTTCATCTATGACTGATCCGAATTTTTTTTATGAAGCCAGCCAACATGATGATTGGATTAGAGATATGAATGAAGAGCTTGATCAGATTGAGAAGAACAATACTTGGGAGCTTGTTCCTAGACCTAAAGATAAGAATGTCATAGGTTCCAAATGGGTGTTCAAGAATAAAATGAATGAAAAATGACATATTTCTCTATGATAGGTAGTCTTCTGTACATGATAGCTTCTCGTCTTGATATAATGCAAGTTATTGGAATGGTAGGCCGTTATCAGTCTACTCCTAAACAAAGTCATTTGGTAGCTAACACAAGGATATTAAAATACTTGAAGGGAACAATGACTTATGGTCTGTGGTATCCAAGAAATCAGAATTTTCAGTTAATTGCCTATTCAGATGCAGATTGGGCAAATTATATGGATGAGAGAAAGAGCACCAGTGGAGTTGAATTCTTCCTAGGTGACTCGTTGGTAGCATGGATTAGTAATAAGTATGGATCTATTTCCTTATCAACTACAAAGGTAGAGTACATTGTTGTTGCTACTTGTTGCACTCAGATTTTATGGATGACTCAAACTCTTACAGATTTGAAGGTAAATTATACTGATCTGATTACAATTCACTATGATAACACTAGTGCCATTAGTGTCTCCAAGAATCCTGTTCTTCATTCCAAGACTAAGAATATCCCAATAAAATACCATTTTCTCAGAGAAAAAGTCACAAACAGCGTTGTTCAACTGAATTATATCCCTTCCACATAACAGATAGATGATATCTTTACTAAACTATTAGCAGCGACCCCTTTTGGATATCTTCGTCACAAGTTGGGGGTTATAACTTATTTCATTTAATATGTTCACTTGATCAGGGGGAGTACTTATTGAATATCTATTGTATTTCAAAGTTGCTCATAGTTGATAGGGGGAGTATGTACTGCAACAGCTCAGGGGGAGCATGTTTCTTCTTTGACATTGATGTCAAAGGGGGAGAAAGTGTGGTAAATTTCAAGGATGCTACAGTGGTGGTAATTTCAAGAATGCTACAGTGGTATAGTTGTATGTTTTTCAAGGGGTTTCCATCAATTCCAAAGGGGGAGATTGTTGGCATGCTTTTAGACAGAGGAAAAGTGTGTGTGTTTGTCATTGATGGCGAAGATCAACACGATCAGTAGCGTAGTGATATTGGCAAGATCAACAGTATAATCTCAGAAGGAGGAAAATAGTCAAAGGATGAAAAAGGTTTCATTTCGGAGTTTCGCAGATCAAAAAATACAAAGGAAAGAGGTTCAAACTTGCGATATGTGAAATTGTGATAACAATCCCGACTGTTGTTGTCATAGGACACATGGAAAGTGATTGGAATTTTCGCTGACTTGCACATTGGAGGAGTCGATGGAGTATGGTGTGGGAAATCATGATATGCGAGATCACAAGAAGATTTGGACTGACAAATCATCGATATTGTGGATCGTTGATCAGGCATGACAAAGGCCCGTGAAGTTGCAAAATCGTGATAAGATCTTGATCGTTGATTCAAGAAAAACATGTGGTGAAATCGCAATAATACTTGGACCTTTGGTTCCATAGGACACGTGGCGAAATATCATCATTTTGACTGACTGGAAAGTCAAAGGAGTGAAGTGCGCATTTGATTGGCGAGTGGTCATACCTCATGGTCACATTGTTGAGAGCTGGAGAGCAGAGTTAGATAAGCCAAGCTCTATTTCAAAGTTTGTAACATGGAGAGTCAAGAGGACTCATCACAGAATACCCAAGATGTGAAAGTGAGAAATGTGTTTTCAAATAAGGTTGTGGTCACAACTAATGGTTACATCTGCGAAAGATGGAGGAAGAATCTAATGGTGTTAAGCTCCATCTCGAAGTCTCGATGATCACGACAAGGAGTATCAAGAACCTTCATCACAGGAATCACGATATGCGAGATCACAATGAGATATGGACTGTCGGATCATTAGAGATCTCGATCATTAATCAGGCTTGATGAAGTTTATAAGTTCAAGAAATATGAATTGACTTTTGGTGCAGCCTGTGGTCACCACCGGTGGTCACGTGAGGGGAAGAAACTAGCGGAGCTAAGCTTCATCTCGGAGTCTTGGTGATCGTGACCTGGAGAGTCGAGATCCTTCATTACAAGAATGCTAAGATGCGAATTCATGAAATTCAAATTATGTTTAGTGCTCGGTCATAGCTAGTGGGCATATGAGATAAACGTGAAATCCTACAGATTTAATCCAATGGTGTTGGTTAATTGGAAACTTGATCGAAGAGTTATTGTTTCACCTCATAGGTAATCTATCAGTTACGATTCAATTAGTAGAACTGAATCATGATTCTTGGACGGTTGGCAATTCATTTTCTGAGGTGTTTTCTTGGAGATTCAAGGTGTAACTGAATAGGAGGTATAGGATAAAAATGAAACACAATGACTATGGAAGGTTGGTTGTTCTGACTGAAAAATGAGTTGACTTGTAGAAAGGTAAAACTACAACATGCGCAGTGTGAAGAAAGCTCAGAGATAAGGAATAAAAGTTGAACATGAGAGAAAAGTTGAAGAGAGAAGAATGTGCACATATCAAAGAGCATGAGAAGGAAAAATAAATAATAGATAGACAAAGACAACAAGTCAAGCCAAATATGAACAGAGCAAAAGAATAGTGTAGCAGAGAAGAATTACAGAACAGTGAAGAAGTGGTAAGAATTGATTTATTTGTGTTGTTGGTTATTCAATCATTTATTTGTAATAAGGGTGGTAGGGAGGTGCTAGGGAGGAATATTTTCCTCAGAGGTTCAAGCAGGTGCTTGAACACAGGGAGTTGTAGCTTCCATCTAGTTGCAGCCAGAAAAACCAGGGTGGCAGGGTGGTGCAAGGGAGAGCAGTTGTTTTTTATTATACAGGTTGGTGCCTATGTGACTGGAAGTTGGTGCTTCCATACAGTTGGTGCTAGAAAACTTAGGGAGTTGTTGTTTCCTTCTAGTGGGTGCTATAGAAACCAGAGAGTTGGTGCTCTCAAAGAAGTTGGATCTTGTAAAACAGAGGTAGTAGCCTCACATTGAGTTGGTGCTCAATTGTAGATGATGTATAGAACTCAAAAGACTGCCTATCATTTCGAAGAAGAAGAGGTTTTCTCCCTTTATGGGTTTCCTCATGAAAATCTATCTTTGTGTATATTTTATGTGCGAGTGATGCTCATTATTTATGTTGTCCATATGTAGTATAATATTGATGGTCACTTAGAGAAAGATTAAAAAATGGTTTAATTGAACAAAGATTGTTTAAGCACAGTAACAACTGATTCACCCCCCCTCTCAGTTGTCTTAGTAATTTCAACATATATATGTGTGTGTGTGTGAGTATTAGAGGAGCTTGGGACTAAAGGGAAGTGTTACAATTGTGGAGATTTATTCACATAAGATTTCTATTCAAAGTGAATTAGGCTGGGGTAGGAATGTCATCGTTGATAGTCAGAACATAAGATTTCTCATAAAGATTTATAATGGGAATAAACCTTACCTCCCCATGGCTATGAATCTGCTAAATGAAATTGGAGATTAATGTCCCATAGAATTTATTTATTTTATTGAAAATTTGAGGTACATTACATGACCTATAAATGGGTTAAGTGACCTAGAAATGGGTTAAGTGACCTAGAAGATGGAGAGTATAAATAAGAGGCAAGACTCTCTCATTTCACATCACACTTCAGAATTTTGAATATATATAAGTGAATGAGGTAACCAAAGGATATATCAGTCAAATTTCAAATGGAAGGTGAAAAAAAGAAGGTCGGAATTCAAGGGCGGATAAATTCTTTTGATGATGTTTTCTAAGGTATGTTATTTACAGGTCATCTCACCATTTTCGCAATAACATTTTTTCTAGAATGATTCAGAATGTGATATTCATAGTCCATTGAGGAAACATATCCAAGTATCTTGTTGGAAGATTGGTTGTTGTCATTGATGACAACCCTAGTCATGGGTTTTGGACCGCAAGATTGATGAAGGTATTTGGACATGAAGGAAAATGCAGATGCAAATACAACACCCATGGATGGATAGTATACATCATGTTGTTTCCGTTGGTATGTGGCATGTCACGTGGATCCTCATGGTTGGAGAGAAATGAATTTTTGAATATGACAAAGTGAATTGAAGGAAGTACATGTAGGCCTTGAAGATAATTAAAGAAAAGAATTACAAAATAAGAAAGTGTCAGGTTGGCCCTAATGTTAAAAGGAAGTGACATAAATTGTATAAATAAACATCATTATACATTCATTTGATACACGTCGAATTTCATAGGTAATAAGAAGAAAAGAAGGTCGGATTTCAAGGGAGGATGAAGTCTTTTGGTGATGTGTTCTAAGGTATGTTATTTTCAGGTCATCTTCCCATTTTTTCTATATTGTTTTTTCTAGAACGATTCAGATGGTGAAATAACTATGGTATTGAGAATACATATCAAGGTACCTCTAGTAAAAATTCCAGCTCTTGATTCACTATAATTATGGAGATACACTCTGTGGAAGATAGGGTTTGTGACCAGTCCTGAAGCTAGTCAATAAAGAGGTGTTCTGGGTAAAACACTCATAGCTTCTTCATAGAGAATCCAAATGTAGTGGGAAAAATTTAATTAGAAATTGTATGGACTTCCGTTTCTTGTGTGCAATTTTCAAAATCAGATGTTAATTATTGAGCGCGAGGCATTCTGTGCAAGTTCACTCTCCTAAATAGACCAGAATTGAATAAAGTTTACCATTCTTTCTATCTTTTTGGGGAGGATTCAAGGAGTGAAAATTGGAGGAGTTTCAGAGAACACATTGAGTAATATTATCTACAGGATCTGAGTACTCCAAGAATTGAAGAATTGCAGAAACTAAAGAAGTCTTAGGAAGAACTATCAGGTTCTATGTGATGATTGGTTGATGGTGACGATTTAATGTAAAGTTTTATTATCTCTCATATATTCTTGGTTGAAAGGAAGGGGCAAGGATGGAGATTTCATCTCTCTCTTGATATTGGAGGATTGTGTCTTCTTCTTGGAGGTTTATCCCTCCCTTTACATTTGGAAGCCATAGCTACCTTTGGAACTCATTACTTCCCTTCAACAATAACTATTGATTATTTCTCATATATTGTGCATGGTGTATTGTGGTGTATTGGTGTAACTCTTATAATATTGTTCATTGCTCATTGGATATAGTTGAATGGTTTAAGTATAAGTTTAAAAAGGTTTTAAATTGTACTTGATACTAATTCACCCCCCTCTCAGTATCAACAATTGGTATCAGAGCAGGTTGCCTTCAGAACAGTTTAATGACTGGAAGGAAAATCCTGAGTAGAGATGGATGACCATGAGCACATTTCAAATGGGATTCAAAAATTTGATGGAAGAAATTATGCATACTGGATTGATAGAGTGAAAAATTACCTAACGTCTTTGGGAGTAGACATTTGGTACTCAGTTGTAAATGGCTATGTAATCCCAAATAATGCTCCAACTGATCCAAATGAGAAGAAGCTTATGAGTTGTAATTCAAAAGCCAGACATGTTATTATAGTATCAATGGAACCAACCATTGCTATCAAATTGATGGGATGCAACACTGCTAAAGAGGTATGGGACAAACTCAAGAATATCTACGAAGGTGATCCAAAAGTTAAGTAGGTCAAGCTTCAACTACATAGAGCAGAATTTAAAAACTTGAAGATGAATGAAAAGGAAGATATTGCAACCTATCTTCTTAGAGTTGATGAATTTGTTAATGATACCAGAGGATTAGGTGAAGAGCTCAATGAATCATTGCTTGTACAAAAAGTGTTGAGATCACTTCTCTTGAAGTATGATGCTAAGGTCTCTGCCATTGAAGAAACTAGGGACTTGACCAAAATGATAATGGATGAATTAAATGGGACTCTTATGGCATATGAAATGAGAACAAGTACAGAAAGTGACCAGAAAAACAATGAAGTAGCCTTTAAAGCCATAAAGAAGACAAAAGACAAGGATAATGACTTTGATGAAGAAATAACAAATTTTGTAAGAAGGTTCCAGAAAGGAAGTGGAAGATACAAAGGTAAGTCTCCTCTCAAATGCTTTAATTGTGGTAAAATAGGACATATTGTTGAAAACTGTTACTATAAAAATAGAATTCTCAACAATAAAAAGAGATTCTACTCCAAGGATGATGACATCTCCTCAGATGAGAGTGATGAAGAAGATAATGATGGAGGAGAAGTCCTCTTCATAACCCAAGAAACCCAGGATGATGATCATAAGAATTTTAAAGAAGAAGAAATCATTTATGAAGAAATTTCAGATGAAGAAACCAACCTTGATTCCTTTTGGGGATACAAATACAATGTAGAGAGTAAGCAAGAAGATGAGAATCTTGAAAAGTTGAAGCATGTTGAAACTGAAAATAGCAAGCTTAGAAACACAAACATAATACTAAAAGGTGAATTGAGTAGTTGTGAAGAAGAGAATTACAAGATTGAAAAGACCATTAATAGCTTGAAGGAACAATTAGAAGATTATGAAAAATTGAAAGAAGAATTGGATCACACAAAATGGGAGCTACTATTGACAACAAAAAAGTTGAAGAAGTTCAAAAAAAGAACTGAAAAATTAGATGAGATCCTTAGCAGTAAAAGATCTTCAAATGCCAAGACAAGACTTGGATACAATGATAGTTTGAAGACAACAAAACAAGAGAAGTAAGTTGAAAATGATGAAACCAACACTCCAGAACAAGTTGAACAACAAGATAGAAAACTAGAATTCAGAAGGAATGAGACATCAAGAAGATCCTCTCCCATCAAGTATATAAGAAATCATTATGAAGGAAACTATAGAAGAATAGGTCGTTAACCTAGATGGACCACACCACAAAGAAGATCACTTATGCCCAAGTATCAAAATTGCTTTCTTGGACATTGATATACTTGTCAAAATTTTGGACACAAGGTAATCAATTGTAGAATCAATGAAAGGAATAACTATGCAAGCTACATGAATGGTGAAAATAGTAGATATGAAAATGTTCATAGACCTTTCAACAAAAATTACAATCCATTTGACCCATTAATGGATCAAAATATTGTGTGTTCCAAGTGCAATAATCTTGGTCACAAAGCATGAGATTGTAGAGAGATGAAGGAATATAATCATATGCCAAATGTTTGCATACCAACTACAACATGGAAAAGGAAAGAAATTCCACACAATGAAAATTGTCGAATAACATTAGTCGCTAAAGAATGCAAAGAAGAAGATGAATGGTTCATAGACAATGGGTGCTCATCTCATATGACAGGAGATCAAAGAAAATTTGTTAGCTTGAAGAAAAAGGGTGGAAATGTTGCATTTGGTGATGACTCATCTACCAAAATACTTGGAAAAGAAACTGCAAAGCTTGGAAGTGAAAATGTAAAAGAAAGAAAAGTCCTATTGGTTGAAGATTTGAAGCATAATCTCCCCAGTGTAAGCAAAATATTTGATCAAGGATACACTATTACGTTTGACTCCCAAAAATGCAAAATCAGAAAAAATAACTCAAGAATATTGGTTGGAACTACAAAAAGAAGACTGAACAACATATACATCATAGACATGAAAAAGAGAGAGAAGACAAAAAACACAAAAAAAGATTCCAAGGAAGAAAAAGTCCCAAAGACCAAAAATAAGGATGAAGTATTATTGAGTGCCACATGTTTAGGGGGAGCAGCCCCAAAGAAGAAGGCTACCTTTCACCATTAAACTCAGGGGGAGAAGCCATACCCTTTTCCATTGATGTCAAAGGGGGAGAGAAATTGAGATCATGATGATAGGGGGAGCATGAGTGTTTCCATCAATGAAAAAGGGGGAGATTGTTGGAAGATTGATTGTTGTCATTGATGTCAACCCTAGTCATGGGTTTTGGACATGAAGGAAAATGAACATGAAGATACAACACTCATGGATGGATAGTATACATCATGTTATTTCCGGTGGTATGTGGCACATCACGTAGATCCTCATGGTTGAGGAGAAATGAACTTTTGAAGATGACAAAGTGAATTGAAGAAGGAAGTACATGTAGGCCCTGAAGATAATTAAAGAAAAGAATTACAAAATAAGAAAGTGTCAAGTCGGCCCTAATGTTAAAAGGAAGTGACATAAATGGTATAAATAAGAATCATTATACATTCATTTTATACAAGTCGAATTTCAAAGGTAATAAGAAGAAAAGAAGGACAGATTTCAAGGGAGGATGAAGTCTTTTGGTGATGTTTTCTAAGGTATGTTATTTTCAGGTCATCTTACCATTTTTTCTATAACTCTTTTTTCTAGAATGATTCAGATGGTGAAATTGCTATGGTATTGGGAAGACATATCAAGTTACCTCTGGTAAAAATTTCAGCTCTTGATTCGCTATAATTATGGAGATACACTCTGTGGAAGATAGGGTTTGTGACCAGTCTTGAAGCTAGTCAATAAAGAGGTGTTCCGGGTAAAATAGTCATAAATTATTCATTGAGAATCCAAATGAAGTGGGACAAATTTAATTGGAAACAGTATGGACTATAGTTTCTTGTCTGTGAGTTTCAGAATCGGATGTTAATTATTGATCTCGGGGCATTTTTTGCAAGTTCACTCTCCTGAATAGACCAGAATTGAATAAAGTCTACCATTCTTTCTATAACCTCTTTTTGGGGAGGATTCAAGGAGTGAAAATTGGAGGAGTTTCAAAGAATACATTGAGTAATATTATCTACAGGATCAAAGTACTCCAAGAATTGAAGAATTGCAAAAATTGAGGACGTCTCAGGAAGCATTATCAGGTTCCATGTGATGATTGGTTGATGGTGATGATTTAATGTAAAGTTTTATTATCTATCATATATTCTTGGGTGGAAGGAAGTGCCAAGGATGGAGAGTTCAACTCTCTCATGATATTGGAGGATTGTATCTTTGTCTTGGAGGTTTATCTCTCCCTTTACATTTGGAAGTTGTAGCTACCTTTGGAAGTCATTACTTCCATTGAACAATAACTATTGATTATTTCTCATATATTATGCATGGTGTATTGTGGTGTATTGGTGTAACTCTTATACTATTGTTCATTGATCAGTGGATATAGTTGAATGGTTTAAGTATAAGTTGAAAAATGTTTTAAATTGTACTTGATACTGATTCACCCCCCTCTCAGTATCAACATATCTTAGGTAAAAAATTCATCTTGTTGGTCATTCTATTTTTTGAGTTACACTCCGTGGAAAATAGGGTTTGTGGCTAGTCTTGAAACTAGTCTAAAACAAGTGTTTCGAGTCAAAAAGTCATAAATTATTCATAACAGATCCAAATGGAGTAAGATAAAATGTGTTGGTTAGAGTACAGTCTGTAGTACTATGTGTAACAGTTTTAGATCCATTCAATAAATATTCTGTGTGGGGAGCACTCTACAAGGTTGCTCTCTAGAATAAGCTAGAATTCAGCGAGGTATGTGATCATATACACTAGGTCTATTATAGAGTTACAAAACATATTTGGATTATGATATTGATGATGGATTTTGGTTGAGGTACATGTTGGGTACATGCTTGATACAAGTAGTTGATGAGTTGGCACATACATGAGGTGTATAATTGATGATGTTGGTACATATTGATGAGTCATAGTTGATGATTAGGTGACGCATGATTGGTATATACATGGTACATGGTTGGATGCACTTTTTTATGGTACAGGATGATTACATGTTGTTTGGTATAGGTTGGTGCATTGTTTATGCACTTGTTTATGGTACAGGTTGATTAAAGGTTGAGGTACAAGTTGATGCATGGTTCAGGTTTATTAGTACAAGTTTACAACGGTATATCTCACAGTGATAGTGTCAAAGTGGTTCCATAATTATACTTCTAGTTCAGGGAAGTTGGATGGGGCAAGGACAGGTGGTTGTAGCCACCTTCCAGTTGTAGTTGGAGAACATAGGGGGTTTTATCCTCCTTCTGGTTGTAGCCAGATAATAGGGTAGTTGGAGCTTCCTTTAAGTTGTAGCCTAAGAAACAAGGGGGTTGGAGCCTCCTTCTAGTTGCAATTGGAAAACAAAGGAAGTTGGCTCTTCCAATGAATGTAATTCTTTAAGAAATATAAGAAAAAAAATTATGTGGTTTTCTCCCGCTTTGGGTTTCCACGTAAAACACTGGTGTACTATGTATGTGTATGATTGTTAATTTGTTCATTGCTTATTTACTTTGTAGTTATTGGATGACAATGCTCCATTGATATAACACTTCATTTATATGGTTAAAAATGATCACATTTATCTATTACTGATTCACCCCCCCTGTAAGTAATCCAACATAATTTTTCATCAGTATTTCTTCATTTTTCTTTCACGTTCTACAATAATGTATATGCAATGTATCTGTGTCATAGTTGTGATGTAAAATCCCTCTTTTCATTGATTGCTTAATAAACACCATAAAAATACTCTCTTGTAGTACTAGATGTGGGGACATGTGTACTGTTGAATGAATTTTAAAAGGAACAAGGAACATACATTGTACTACGACTAGACACAGGAAACAATGATCTATGAATGGGGCCAACATTGATTTTTTTTCAAATTGTTTCTGTATGCATTGAAATTTGACAGGGATAGACTATTTGCATGCTTTAACGATATGGTAGGGATTTTGAACTCAAATTTGACTCACACACCTACTTTATTCCATCATCAATTCATCATTTAAACCATAAACACTATTTTTATTTCAAAGTACACAAATTGGTTGATGGAATTTTTAAGTTTGCATCATCCTTTCTTCATTTTTATTTTATGTTCTACATGAATGTATATACAATGTATTTGTGTCATAGTTGTGATGAAAAATACCTTTTTTCGTTGATTTCTTAATCAACACCATAAAAATAATCCCTTGTAGTACTAGATGTGGGGACGTGTTTACTATCGAATTTTTTTTAAAAGGAACAAGGAACAAAAATTGTACTAGGACTAGACATGTGCAACTGTGAAGTGTGAATGGGGCCAACATTGAAATTTTTTCAAATTGTTTCTGTATGCACTGAAATTTGACATGCATAGACTATTCGTAGGAATTAACAATATGGGAGGGTTTCTGGACACAAATTTAATTCACACAACCACTTTCTTCCATCATCAATTCATCATGTAAACCATAAAGCCTATTTCTCTTTCAAAGTACACAAATTGGTTGATGCAAGTTTTAAGTCTGCATCAGTTTTTCTTCATTTTTCTTTCAGGTTATAGATTAATGTATATACAATGTATCTTTGTCATAGCTGTGATGAAAAATCACTCTTTTTCATTGATTTCTTAATCAACACCATAAAAATACTCCCTTGCAGTACATGATGCGGGGACATGTGTACTGTCGAACGAATTTTAAAAGGAACAAGGAACATAAATTGTATTAGGACTAGACATGGGAAACAATGACATGTGAATGGGGCCAACGATGAAATTTTTTCAAAATTTTTATGTATGCACTGAAATTTGACATGGATAGACTGTTCACATGCCTTAAATATATGGGAGGGTTTCTGGACTCAACTTTGACTCACACACCCACTTTCTTCCATCATCAATTCATCATGTAAACCATAAACCCTATTTTTCTTTCAAAGTACACAAATTAGTTGACGCAAGTTTTAAGTTTTTATTAATCTTACTTCATTTTTCTTTCAGGTTCTACATTAATGTATATACAATGTATCTGTGTCATAGTTGTGATGAAAAATCTCTATTTTCCGTTGATTTCTTAATCAACACCATAAAAATACTCCCTTGCAGTACTATATGTGGGGACATCTATACTATTGAACGAATTTTAAAAGGAATAAGGAACAAAATTATACTAGGACTAGACACGAGCAACACTGACTTATGAATGGGGCCAATGTTGAAATTTTTTTAAAGTATTTATGTATGCACTGAAATTTGACATGGATAGACTATTCGCATGCCTTAACTATATGGGATGGTTTTTGGACTTAAATTTGACTCACACACCCACTTTCTTCCATCATCAATTCATCATGGAAACCATAAACCATTTTTTTCTTTTAAAGTACACAAATTGGTTGATGCAACTTTTAAGTTTGCATCAGTCTTTCTTCATTTTTCTTTCAGGTTCTACATTAATGTATATACAATGTATTTGTGTCATAGTTGTGATGAAAAATCCCTCTTTTTCATTGATTTCTTAATCAAGACCATAAAAATGCTCCCTTGCAGTACTAGATGTGGGGACATGTGTACTGTCGAACAAATTTTAAAAGGAACAAGGAATGGAAATTTTACTAGGACTAGACATGGGCAACAGTGACCTGTGAATGGGGCCATCATTGAATTTTTTTAAAACTATTTTTGTATGAACTTAAATTTGACATGGATAGACTAGTTTCATGCCTTAATGATATGGGAGGGTTGTTGGACTAAAATTTGAATCACACACCCACTTGTTTCCATCATCAATTCATCATGTAAACCATAAACCCCATTTTTCATATGTTCTAGTAGATATGTCAATGATTCCTAATTTCATATTTGTATTTGACTGAAGGTACAACTAGCTTGCAAAGTATCAAATCTTAATTTCAATTTGATAAACCAAATATGAAATGAGTCAAAGAATCATTTGATATCATCGTAAGAGCGATAAATGTAAATAACCTTGTGACAAATTAGCTATACTAGTGATGAAAAATGTTCATCGATAGTATAGATAATTCGTCACAAGAATGTGTCTTTGAATGGTGTTACACGTTTTGCAAGGAGTGTAGGGATTATATGGTGCAATGTAGTCTAGTCTATAAGAAAAATCTCTATGCCAAACCTCAAAATGGATAGTACTATATCTTGTTCATAAGTGAAATATTATTTGTATGTTTCCTTTGTGGTGGATCAAGCCCTCACACATGATGCATGACAATGAAATTTAACAATTTGACTATTGAATGATAGTTTTATGTCACATGCAAATTCTGAATTGACTTAGCTTGCAAATGAACTTTGACAAACCCTTATGGCCCAAGCATCATTTGATTTGTAGGATATTGATATATTTAAATACTCTTATCTCTACAAGGAATGTTTCTTTGGTAGTATATTGGTAGCTTTCAATATTCTTATCTCTTATATCTTAGCACATGACGACCATTAGGGAAAATTTGAAAAAAAACAAGAAAATTACAATTTTTAAAAGGTAAAATCTGAGCAAACTCACAACTAATATGATTTACCTTCATGTTCAAATAGGTTTCCACTAACACTCTTATAAATAAAACCCTTATGTAATTGTTAACATATAACCCCTAACATTTATAACCATCTTAACCTTATAAACCCTAATATAACCTACCTATCCCCTACCATCTATAATCTCAATAACCCCTATCCCATTAAAAACTAATAGAACTCTTGGTATCTATAAAGACATCTAATCTCTAATCGTTACACCTTCTATTGCATCTAACTAAAATAACATTGGATTCATATACCCTTTGATACATAACCCTATAACCCATCTTATTCCTAATCCATATGACTCCCAACACAAATAACCACTTTCACAGTAGATTATAATCCATAATATAAGACATAACCACTACAAATCCTAATCCCTAAAACTTTATATAACACCTATAAAAGTTAATCCATAAACATTATAACCCTCAACTAGCTACACCCCATAGTAGGTCATGATGAGCTTAGTATTGATGTCTATGCTTCATGATATATTAGGCTATAATAAAGTTTTGGTAGATGAATTAAGGGATTACCTTAAGACACCTAACACCTAACTATTATAACTGAATCACACCCAAACCCTAATATAACCCATCACTTGTATAGCCTTTATACCCTTATAATTCATAACCACTATCCTCTATAACTTAACCCCTATAACCCCTTACCTCCAACATGAATCAGTGTTAATTCTTAACTCATATAACACACTCGTAGGCTTGCAAACGACCCATACAATGGACTCATGTGATGGTTGGAGAAATAGTCATTCAAGGCTCTTGAGCTCAGCAATATTCAAAAATATCTTGAGGCACCACTTGCTTTCCTTCCTCGACCATGGTCAATGTAATATCCCCAAAAATATTAGAATATTAAATTCTAAGTGTACATGGGAATAAATTTATTTTCTTGGAAAAATTGGATTTGGAAATTATTTTCCATTTATGAAAAATCCGAATTTGGAATTTTATTATTGTAATTAATTATTTATGACTGTTGGGAAAAGATTTGACTTGCCCAACTAACTTCCCTTATTTTGACACATGTGAAAGACAAACTTTTTATAAATTAAATGTTGGAAAACAAATGGAACAACCAGGTTAAAAATAGATGATCATGAATCCATGAATGGGGAACATGCTTGAGTTACCTCAAAGATGATTTTTACAAGTGGAAAATGTGGTATCTGACCACTAGCAACCCCTAAAAATCAGGGGTTTGTAAAGCTGTGAATTTCCCAAGGAGGGAAGGAAAGACTTAGGCACAAGATGCATATAAAAACAACATATGGAGGAGGTACAAAGCTTCTTATTATGTTGGAGAAAGGAAACTGCTTGTTGTTATGAACACTGTTAGTGTGAGGAAAGGACATTTTTTATCCGTGGAAGGTGACTATAGATAAGGAGGATTATTTCAGTGTGTCCTTATGGAATCATGGTCAAGATAGGGGGTGAATAGGGAAAGTAAACTTGGTTGTTATGTGCTATGGTTGGGTGGAATGTGGTTTTTGAAATTACTAACACAACTCAGAGGGGGGGGGGTGAATCAGTTGTCTTTGAGATTAAAAAATATTAACTCTATTAAAATATTCATAATCTTTCTCCAAGTGATCATCAACAATATATAGCATATGGACAGTAAAAGTAAAAAGCATCAGTCACATAAGGTATACACAGAGACATATTTTCACGAGGAAACCCATAAAGGGAGAAAACCTCTTCTTCTTCAAAATGATAGGCAGTCTTTTAGGTTCTATGCATAATCTCTAATTGAGCACCAACTCAATGTGAGACTGCTACCTCTGTTTTACAAGCTGCAACTTGTTTGAGAGCACCAACTCTCTAGTTTCTCTAGCACCCACTAGAAGGAAGCATCAACTCCTTGAATATTCCAACACCAACTGAATGGAAGCACCATATTCCTTAATGTTCCAGCACCAATTGAATGGAAGCACCAACTTCCAGTTACACAAGCTCCAACCTGTATAACAGAGAACACTTGTTCTCCCTTGCACCACCCTACCACCCTACTTTCTCTGGCTGCAACCAGATGGAAGCTACAACTTCTTATGTTCAAGCTCCCACTTGAACCTCTGAGGAAAAAAATCCTCCCAAGCACCTCCCAACCTCCCTAATGTACTAATGAATGAATACACAGATAACTACACAGATAAATCAATTCTTACCACTCTTTCTCTGTTATGTAAGTCTGATCTTCTACAAACTGTTTTGCAATTCTTCTCTTCCTCTGTCTGTTTAGCAGGTTTGCTCTGCATCAAATTTTTCTATCATTCTTCTCTGCTTCAACTTACTCTGTTATTCTGCTCTGCCTCCTCATTTCACTCTGCACATATGCTCAATTTCATACTGTGCATCCTCTCCTTTCCCTTTCTTACAGTTTCATTCTTTTTCATCCAGAACAATCGACCTTTCACATTCTGTCTCATTTTATTTTATACACACTTCCCCGATGGTTCCACTTCGCATTTCCTTAGGAAAAACAAGGACAAATGTCTTAGAAACTAAAACACTATTTGATTCTCAATCATGAGTCTGTTTCTTTTAACAGATTCGTAACAGAGGAGTTAACTGTGAGAGGGAACAGTAACCCTTTGATCACAATCAAGTTTATTCGCACCGTTGGATGAACTTTATTAATCTTCCCTTTAAATCTGATTTTGGCATTCCTTATGTTCAATTTTCTTTTCACTTACAAATCTCGATCCACAAAATTACGTAAAGCAGTCAGATCAATGATCCAGATCATATTTAGATCTGACGGTTCAGATTAAGTCAAGATTTCACTCATCGTGATATCGGGATTCCTGATGTTAAAAAACTTTGACATCTCCAACTCTTGATCCCCGAAACTTTGACAAAGTGTCCATCTGCTAACGTCACACATGGATTGACACGTGTTGAATAATGCCACGTGTCACTCTGATTCGTGACTTACATGTGCCTGAAATGTTGAATAAGTCTGACACTTGTCATTACCTGGTTGTGCCACATGCTCCTAGATGATGTGGTTTGCTGACATGAGTCGGGTCGATGGTTCAGATATGATCTTGATTTGATGGGTCAGATTACGTTAGGATTTTTCATATCGAGAAATCGAGATTCTTGTTGCATTGTTTCTTTGACATTTCCAACATGCGATCCTCGAAACTTTGATCAATGGTTCATATGTGATCTTCATTTGATGGCTCATATTACACTGGGATTTTTCATATCGAGAAATCGAGATTCCTGTTGCATTGTTTCTTTGACATTTCCAACACGCGATTCTCGAAACTCCGATCAACGGTTCAGATGTGATCTTGATTTGATGGCTCAGATTACGCCGTGATTTTTCATATCGAGAAATCGAGATTCCTATTGCATTGTTTCTTTGACATTTCCAACACGCGATTCTCGAAACTCTGATCAAAGGTTCAGATGTGATCTTTATTTGATGACTCAGATTACACCGGGATTTTTCATATTGCGATTACGCTCACTTCTCCTTGCACTTTAAAGAACGTGCAGGTTCTTCTTGATCTAATGATGGTCAAGTCTTTCACTTGGATCTAATGTTTGAGATCTGTCCTCCTTTTCAGTGCGCTCTTCTTGTCTTCATTCAGATCTGAGGGCCATAAAAAATTCAAAAAGAGATCTAACGAACACAGTTGATGCTCTTCCCTGATTATCATTGCTCCGCTGATCATCACTGTTATACTCAAGCCATCACCACTACTGTACTTGCCATCAATGAAAAGTATACGCTGCCTGTAAATATGCTGTAAATATGCTAACAATCCTCTATACATTCTTCCTGTACTCATGCCATTCGTTGTCTGTTACATTACATATTTGCCAACAATCTACCCCTTTGGCATTGATGGAAATACAGGCACCCGCATGCATTCAAACTCTCCTCCGGATTCTTTTCTCCCCCTTTGACATCAATGTCAAAGAAGAGACATTTTTCTTCTGATCTATTGCAAAAAATACTCCCCCTGTCTACTATAAACATCTTGGAAATACACTAGATATTCAATAAGTACTCCCCCTGA
>ML791163.1:535932-597744 GCA_009831015.1 Picea engelmannii
TTTCTTCAACATCTCTTTCAAATATTTTTCTTGAGAAATAAAAATTCCTGCAGAGCTTTGTTTTACTTGTAAGCCAAGAAAATATGACAGTTCTCCTATCATGGACATTTCAAATTTTGTTTGCATAGAATTAGAAAACCACTGGACAGATGATTCATTAGTATAGCCAAAAATAATATCATTTACATAAAACAAAACAACTAGTAAATTATCACCTTCAGACTTAATGTAAAGGTTACTGTCAACAATACCTTTCTTGAAACCTTTTTCTTGTAGAAATTTGTCTAGTCTATAGTACCAAGCTTGTGGTGCTTGTTTCAGTCCATATAAGGCCTTCTTCAGCTTACAAAAATAATTAGGATTATCTGTCAATGAGAATCCTTCAGGTTGCTCCACATATACTTCTTCCTCTAGATCTCCATTAAGAAATGCTGACTTAATATCCATCTGATAAACTTTGAAGTTCTTGTGACATGAATAAGAAAGAAATATTCTGATAGCTTCCAATCTTGCCACTGGTGCAAAAGTTTCATCAAAGTCCTGACCTTCAACTTGTGCATATCCCTTACAAACTAATCTAGCTTTATTTCTAACAACTTGTCCTTTTTNATTCATTTTATTCTTGAACACCCATTTGGAACCTATTACATTCTTATCTTCAGGTCTAGGAACAAGTTCCCAAGTATTGTTCTTGTAAATTTGATCAAGCTCTTCATTCATTGCTCTAATCCAATTATCTTCCTGACTAGATTCCTCAAAATTTTTAGGTTCAGTCATAGATAAAAAGGCAACATGAGATTGTTCTGAGTCTTTAATCAATTTCCTTCTTGTCTGAACTCCTTCATTTATATCCCCAATTATCTGATTTTCAGGATGATTCTTTCTAATAATTCTGAGTGGTGATTTTGCTTCTTTCTGTTGATTTGTGTTAGTTTGAATATTTTTATATTCATCTGATATAGACTCTTCTCTTTATGATCTTTGGACCTATTCATCTTCATCTTCAACTGTATCTTATGTTATTGATTCAACACTGCTTACATTTATGACTGGGATTTCTTCATCAACTTTTATATATATACAATCAACTAGTTTGTGTAGTCTCTTATTATAACATATGTATCCTTTACTATTTGTAGCATAACTTCATCAGCCCTGTCATCATATTTGCCAATATTTTCATCATTGTTCTTGATATAAAATTTACTTCCAAAAACTTTAAAATGCTTGATTGAAGCAGGTCTACCAAACCAAAGTTCATAAGGAGTTTTATCACTGTGTGGTCTGAGATGAGATTTGTTAAGGATATGAACAGCTGTATGAATTGCTTCCACCCAATATGACTGAGGTATGTTCCTTTCATTCATCATTGATCTTGCCATTTGCTGTACTGACCTATTCTGTCTCTCAACAACTCCATTTTGCTGTGGAGTCCTTGGAATTGTGTACTATCTTTTGATCCCATGCTTATCACAGAAATCTTTGAAGTTTCCTGAACTAAACTCTCCTCCTCTATCAAACCTTATTTCCTTTAATCTTTTTCCTATTTGGTTCTCAGTCAGAGCCTTAAATACCTTGAATTTTTCAACTGCTTCAGATTTTTCTTTCAAAAAGGAAACCCAAGTTAGTCTAGAATAGTCATCAATAATCAACATAAAGTAATTTTCTTTTTCTGTACCTTCTTTCCTTGATGGACCACATAGATCCATATGTACTAACTGAATAGGTTTTTCTATTGAAGGAAATTTTTTTGATTTGAATTGAGTGCGATTAAGGTTTCCTATCTGACAAGGTTTACAAACAGAGTCATATGGATTTGATATCTTCGGAAGATCTTTTATTGCCCCATTGTTTTTGAGTTTAATAATGTGATCAAAATTTAGGTGACCAAGTCTCCTATGCCACAGCCAACTTTCATCATATTTGCTTAAGTTGCATTCTTCTTCTTCTTCTTCTTTTAAAACATAGACATTGTTTTCTGTTCTTATACCTTTTGCAACTAGCTGACCTGAATCCATAGTTTTTATTTTACAATATTTAGAGGTAAAAACAACTTCACATCCTCGGTCACAGACTTGACTGACACTAAGCAGATTATGTTTCAAATCTTCTACAAGAAATACATCTTACGCTTTTCTTTTTTCATTACACAAATTGACAATTCCTTTACCTTTCATCTTTCCAGGTGCATCATTTCCAAAAGTTACATTCCCTGATTTGCTATCACTTAGAGTTAGAAACTTAATTTTGTCTCCGGTCATGTGTTTGGAGCATCCACTGTCAATATACCAGGGATTCTTTTTCCTTTGGGCTGATAGCACTAGTCCACACTTGTCATCTACTTTCTTCTTCCAGACTTTGACATTTTCAGTAGTGGAGATCAAATCTGAATTGTATTTCCTTAGGTGACAGTCTGCAGCTTTATGACCATAATTATGACATTTGTAACATTCTAGTTCACTGAATAATAGATCATAACGATTTTTATGCTCATATATGTTGTTGTGTTTCACCTATGTCCTTCTCCCAGTCATCACATGATTTATAATATGTGATTGTTTGTTGCTTGGCTATCTCAATATTTGTCGTGGAAGATAGTTATTCATTGAATATCTTGATTGTTCATATCTAAATCTTAAAGAACAGTTTATAGCTTTGTGACCAAAATTAGAGCAGAAAAAACAATAACCATAGAAAAAATCTTTGTACCTTGAAAAAACCAGTCTTCTTTGAGGAGGTCGATTTCTTTCATGCCGATCAACTTTCTGGTCTACAAATTATGTTCTGGGGTTTTTCCTTTCATTTCTTCTTAATGGATGATTTTCTTTCTTTGTTTCTGCAAAAGTGACTATTGCCAATGTTTGAGGATTTGACAAACTTGATAGATTCTGTATTACTTGGATGATCACTACTTGACCCTTTTTCATATCCCAATCCATCTTTCAACTTTGAATTTCTTTGTTGATTTAGAATGGAGGTTAATTCTTCCGAGGCTTTAATACTTGGCAGATTTTGACGATACAGTCCTTTAAATTTCTCCATTTCTTTTCTAGTTTTTACTATCTCTTCTTCTAAGGCTTCACACCTGACTTTCTTCTATGATAATTGTTGTTTCAGTATGTCTTCTATTTTCTTTTCCTCCTCTAATTCCACCTTCAGTAGAGCAAAGTCTTCATCAGGTTTTTTGTTCTCTTTCTCGAACTGTGTCAACAATTGTTTTTGTTTTCTGTTCTTGGTTCTGAGTCTATCGATTTCTTCCAATGCACTGATTAGTTCTCCTTCCAAATCAACCATAGCTTCTTCATCATTCTTATCACTTCCTGTGCTTTTATTGTCATAATCCTCCTTGGCCATAAGCATGAAGTCATTTTCCTTATCTTCACAGGATGAGTCACTATCGGTGTATTCTGAGGAATTGTCATTATTTGCAACCAAACTTTTCTTCTTATTATATTTCTTGTATTTGTACTTCTTTTCATCATCAGAGTTCTAGTCCTTTTTCTGATGGGGACACTTAGATGAAAAATGACCTACCTTACCACAATTAAAGCATTTGAAGGGCAACTTCTCTTGATATTTTCCTGATCCTTTCTTTAACCATCTCACAAATATTTCCTCAATATCATCTAATTCTGAATCAATATTCTTGTCTACTTTAAAAGATGCTTCTCTAGTACTGGATTTGTCTTTGTTAATTCTCATTTCATATGTAGTTAGAGTTCCTAGAAATTGATCAATGGATAGAGTTTTAAGATCATTTAATTCTTCTATTGCAGAGACTTTTGGATTAAATTTATCAGGCAAAGATCTTAAAATCTTCTGAACTAAGAGTGAATCATCAAACTCCTCACCAAGACCCTTCATGGCATTTACAAGTTCTTCAACTCTTAAAAAATACTTGTTAATTGTTTCATCTTCATTCATCTTTAGTTGTTCAAATTTCAATCTGTATGTTTGGAGTTTGGCATCTTTTACTTTCTCATTCCCTTCATAACTGTTAATAAGTTTATCCCACATTGCTTTGGCAGTATCAATATGCATCACCTTTACAAAATTAGCTTCAACAAGTCCAATCAAGATAGCATTCATCCCCTTAGCATTAAAACTAAAGTCTAACTTATCATCCTTGGAGGCTAGCACAACAGGTTTTGTATATCCAGTCTCTAATACATCCCAAACATCAGCACCCAAGGCCATTAAGTATGCTCTCATTCTAACCTTCCAGAAGGAAAAATTTGTTCCATCAAACAGAGGGGGCTTATAGGCTGAAGTCCCTTCATGACTTGTCATGTTTAAGCTTACAGATCTACCTTTGAATAAAAGGAACCCGCTCTGATACCAATTGTTGAAATTACTAACACAACTGAGAGGGGGGGGGCTGAATCAGTTGTATTTGAGCTTAAACAATATTAACTATATTAAAATATTCATAATCTTTCTTCAAGTGATCATCAACAATATACAACATATGGACAGTAAAAGTAAAAAGCATCAGTCACATAAGGTATACACAGAGACAGATTTTCACGAGGAACCCCATAAAGGGAGAAAAACTCTTCTTCTTCGAAATGATAGGTAGTATTTTAGGTTCTATACATCATCTCTAATTGAGAACCAACTCAATGTGAGGCTGCTACCTCTATTTTACAAGCTGCAACTTTTTTGAGAGCACCAACTCTTTGGTTTCTCTAGCACCCACTAGAAGGAAGCATCAACTCCCTAAATATTCTAGCACCAACTGGATGGAAGCACCAACTTCCTTAATGTTCCAACACCAACTGAATGGAAGCACCAACTTCCAGTTACACAGTCTCCAACCTGTATAACATAGAACACTTGTTCTCCCTTGCACCACCCTGCCACCCTAGTTTCTCTGGCTGCAACTAGATGGAAGCTACAACTTCTTGTGTTCAAGATCCCACTTGAACCTCTGAGGACAACAGTCCTCCCAAGCACCTCTCAACCTCCCTAATGTATTAATGAATGAATACACAGATAACTACACAGATAAATCAATTCTTACCACTCTTTCTCTGTTTTGTAAGTCTGATCTTCTACAAACTGTTCTGCAATTCTTCTCTTCCTCTGTCTGTTCAACAGGTTTTATCTACATCAAATTTTTCTATCATTCTGCTCTGCTTCAACTTAATCTGCTATTCTGATCTGCCTCCTCATTTCACTCTGCGCATATGCTCAATTTCATACTGTGCATCCTCTCCTTTCCCTTTCTTATAGTTTCATTATTTTTCATCTAGAACAACCGACCTTTCACATTCTGTCTCATTTTCTTTTATACACACTTCCCCGATGGTTCCACTTCACATTTCCTTAGGAAAAATAAGGACAAATGTCCTACCAACTGAAACAATAACTGATTCTCAATCATGAGTCCATTTCTTTTAATAGATTCGTAACAGAGGAGTTAACTGTGGGAGGGAACAATAACCCTCTGATCACAATCAAGTTTATCCGCATCGTTGGATGAACTTTATTAATCTTCCCTTTAAATCTGATTTTGGCATTCCTTATGTTCAATGTTATTTTCACTTACAAATCCCAATCCACAAAATTCCATAAAGCAGTCAGATCAACGATCCAGATCATATTTAGATCCGACGGTTCAGATTAAGTCGGGATTTCACTCATCGCGATATCGAGATTCCTGATGTTAAAAAACTTTGACATCTCCAACTCTCGATCCCCGAAACTCTGACAAGGTGTCCATCTGTTGATGTCACACGTGGATTGACACGTGTTGAATACTGCCACGTGTCACTTTGATTCGTGACTTACATGTGTAATGCAAGAGCATCCCTCATGACAAGCAAAACCAACGTGGAAGCAGAGGATAGTTGGAAAACGTCCAGCACAAGTTAAATTCTTGAAGTTGATGCGCTGAATATAAATGAGACCATTTAATTTAGGCACCTTGGCAAGAATGTAATGAGACCTTGAGCCATATTCAATTGTCTAAGATAGACAGAGTCATTTATAGTAGTAGTTGTAGGTAGATAGAATTGAATTCCTAGATTAGATAGTTCTAGAAGGAAGAGGGAAAAACGACTATAGACACCCTCATTTGTATCATTGTAACATAAGCAATAGGAAGGGTTAGAAGAATCTAGAGCATAGGAGAATAGCAGAGAGCTGTAGAAGAACACCCATGTATAGATCCTGAATTAATAGAAGAAGTTGATTCAGATTCATGGCTGTTGTGTTATTCTCTGTGTATGTGTGTTGAATGCTCTGTTTATGAACATTTCTTCCTGTTAGGCATGTTTTGTTGTGTCGTGCATATGATTTCATGTGTTAAGATAGAAGTCTGAGAGGAGGTGAAGTGAGTTACGATTATTTCTCCTTTTGAGCAAGGATTCCTGCAAGGAGTGCAGTTGAAGTTGTCCGCAAGGAGTGCGTTGACAGAAGGCTCGGGGAGTTAAACTCTTGTTCTCAAAGCTCTTAGAAGTGAAAGTGGGTTGCTAAATCCGTGCAAGGAGTGCGCAGGCTAAGTAAAGTCTCAGTTGTAAATCTGAGCAAAGGATATCTAAGACTGCTGCTGCAGGAGTGCGCAGAGTCGAGAGGATTCAACACTTGGGAAGTTGTTGAATGTTGAGTGCAAGGAGTGTGCGCAAGTTCCTCTGAAAGAATCAGAGTGAAAAATATGATGAGGAGCAAGGACTTAGAAATTGATCGAGAGACTGCATAGGAAGTTTCCAAGCTAGGGAATCCTCAAGAAGGAGGAATCGACGATCAAGATCTTACCAAGGAGATCAACGAAATCCCATCAGCCGTTAGATCTCGGGAAGTTGCGCATGGTTTAGGATGTAGCGAATAGAGGAGTAACCTGGAGGAGTCATCGGGATATTAGATTCATCGGGATTTTGTTGAGCAAGATAAACGAGACCTCATAAGTCCCGAAACCTCGACATAGAATCTCAACCGTTGATATTGGCAGGGACGCGTGGCGAGAGATCCCAGATAGTTCGGAGTTCGGGATATCGGGATTTCCGGAGTCGTGAGACACTTGCGAATTGAAATTGCGATTTGCGATTTATCGAAATGGTCAGAGCCATTCGATGTAAGGGACGCGTGTCTGAGGCTCCGAAGGAATCGAGGTTTGGCATTTTGGGTTTTCCACATACAATGAAATCGCTGCATTAGAAACCGCGATTTCACGATACCCTATAGAGCGATAGGGAAGCGGTGACGTGGAGGAGAGAGCTCGCACAAGCATTGGGGTTTGGCATTTCGGGATTCTCGGTGACGAGAAACTCACGATAGGAGAAGTCGCGAAATCCCAAAACGTGACGGTCCCACAATCAGAGCATTTCAGTGGAGGACAGGTGTCGAAGGGACAACCCTCGCTGGAGTCAACGCCAGGTGGCATCAGAAATTGGAGAATCGGAATTCTGAAGGGCGTAAGTTTTACGCATTCCCATTTCACGAAGTTTGAAACTCCGATAGGGGAAGGAATGTGGTCTTGTGGACCAGCAGGTCACATGCGTAAGAGTTAGCCGGAGGGGGTTAAGGGGTGCAGAGGTACCATCGTCGATCGGGAATAGGGGATCCGTGAGAGCAGTGGATCACAACAGTGCGAGTGCCAATTTCCCAATCGAGAGAAGTCCCGATAAAAGAAAGGAACACGTGGGTGCATATTTCATCGGGGTTCGGGGATTGGTAAGACCCGATCCGGTGGCTGTAGGACTCACGACCGTGCAAGGTCTGATTTCTCGATTTTGATAGGGAGAGCATAAAGAAAATTTTTGTGGGTGACAAAGTCCCGAAAGGGGGTTTTGAAGAGCATTCTATCTCTTCGGGCCTAAGGAAGAGAAGGTCCTGGTGGGATCGGACGTGCCCTGGGTGGCACATTTGTGTCAAGTGGTATCAAAGAATAGAAACACTTCTTTTCTTTCTGTGGCAGAGGACAAGGAGAATTCGCAATGCCGCCAAGAAGAAGAGATAGACAATCACCCAATCCAGAGGAGGAAAGGGAATTGTCCAAAGAAAGAAGTAGCTAAGGACAGAATCCAGACGTGGAGAGAGAAATACAAAATCTTCGTGCCAGAATGGAGGACATGGAGACATCACAAAGGCGAAACGTTGATGCATGAGATATTAGTGAATTCGAAAATGAAGGTGATGCTCGATGTGAAGAAGAAGAAATCCCAGCAGAAGATGCAGCCAATGAGCGTTTAATTAAGGCTATCGCTCAGATGAGTTCAAAAACAAAGATGGGCATTCCATCTTATGAAGGGAGTCTGGATGTAGAAGAGTTGCTAGACTGTATTAGAGCTCTTGACACTTACTTCGATTATGAAGATATCAAAGATGAAAAGAAGGTTAGACATGCTGTCACGAGATTAAAAGGACATGCAACATTATGGTGGGATGAACTACAAGCTGACAGGCATTGCCAAGGCAAGAAGAAGATTAAGAGCTGGGACAGGATGATTGCAAAGATGATGGCGAAATTCATTCCTAGGGACTATCAAATTTCTCTGTTCAGGAGAATGCAGAACCTAAGACAGAAGTCGATAACAGTAAAAGAGTATACTAAGGAATTTTACAGGTTGAATATCAGAGCAGGTCATTGCAAAAGCAATGACAAAAAGATGGCCAAGTATATGAATGGCTTTAGGTATGAAATTCAGGATGAACTAAATTTGGCAACCATCCGAATGGTGGAGGATGCATACCAATTGGATCTGAAAGCTGAGGAGAAGATGAGACATAAACAAAGTCAGAGGGGCCGAGGCAGGAGTCAGCCCAAAGTAAAATCAGTTGCCCAAGATAAATACCAGAAGCCCAAGGATGACTGGAAGAAACCTCAGACTCAGACAGAGAGAGGTGGAAGTTCGCAGAGAGGGTGATATGTTGAACAAAAAGAGCAGCATACTAAGAAGAGAGGAGGATATGCCGATAATAATAGGTTTCCTTGTACCAGAGGTAGAGGAAGAGGAAGAGGTGGAGTAATCACATGCTTCACATGTGGAAAGAATGGGAACAAGTCAGTTGACTGTCCAGATAGGAAGAAGGATGGAGGAGAAGCTCACATCGCCAAGGCACAAAGGCGAGATGTTGAGGCAGAGTACGTTGAGGGCAGAAGATCACTGGCAATGCGAAAATTCCTTTTGATTCCAAAGAAGGAGATGGAGAATCCATCACAGAGGAACAATATTTTTAGGACTGCTTGCAAGACCAAGGGTTGGGCGTGCAAGGTCATCATGGACAGTGGAAGCACCGACAATCTCGTTTCAACCGAGATGGTAGAAAAGCTGGAGCTGAAGACAACTGATCACCCGAATCCATACAAAGTTTCATGGATACAGAAGGGACATTAGGTAAATGTCACTAAATAGTGCTTATTTGACATTAAGATAGGAGGATATAATGATAGAATTTTATGTGATATTATTCCTATGGATGTTTGTCATTTATTGCTGGGTAGACCATGGTAATATGATAGAAGTGTGATTCATGATGGGAGGAAGAATACATATACCCTGGAAAAGAATGGGAGAACTTATATGTTGTGTCCACTTGAAGATAAAGAGGTGAAGCTGGAGTTAAACAACACAGTACTTCTCATGAGTGGGAAGGAACTTCTTACAGAAGTTAAGAAGAAGGAGGATCCACAATTCTTTGTGGTCAGAAAATCGAGAATTGTTCCGACTAGCACGATAGTGGACGATTTGCCAGGAGAAGTTCAGGAACTACTGGAAGAGTTTACTGATATTGTAGTGGACGAACTACCTTGTTCGTTGCCACCGATGAGAAGCGTGAGTCACCATATAGACCTCATACTAGGAGCTAGTTTACCAAACAAAGCCGTGTATAGATTGATGCCGTAGGAGAATGAAGAGGTTAAAAGACAGGTCCAAGAGTTTTTGGACAAAGGCTTGGTCAGGGAAAGATTGAGTCTGTGTGTTGTTCCAACAGTACTCAGCCCGAAGAAAGACGGAGGCTGGAGGATGTGCACTGATTCGAGAGCCATCAATAAGATAACTATCAGGTATATATTCCCATTGCCGAGAATGGATGATTTGATGGATTTCTTAAGTGGAGCAAATTTTTTTTCAAAGATAGATTTGAAGAGTGGATATCATCAGATTCGTATGAGAGAAGGTGACGAATGGAAAACAACATTCAAGACAAACGAAGGTTTGTATGAATGGCTTGTCATGTCGTTTGGCTTTACGAATGCACTGAGTACCTTTATGAGGTTGATGAATGAAGTCCTGAAGGAGTTCATCGGAAAATTTGTCATCGTGTATCTAGTTGACATATTGGTTTTCAGCAAGACAAAGGCTGAGCATTTGACACATTTGGATATTATGATGAAGAGGTTACAGTAAGAGAAGTTGTTGATAAATATGAAGAAGTCGTCATACATGAATACATAACTCATTTATTTGGGGTTTTTTATTTCTGCAAATGAACTGAGGATGGATCCAGATAAGGTGGAGGTAATCAAGAATTGGTCATCACTAAGGAACGTATTTGAGGTGAGAAGTTTTCATGGTTTAGCTAGTTTCTACCGGAAATTCATTAGAAATTTCAGTGGAATTAGTGCAACAATGATGGATACAGTGAAGAAAAGACATAAATCTTTTCACTGGACGGAAGAGGCTGAGAAGAGTTTCAATTTGTTGAAATGAAAGATTACAGAGCAACCAATTCTGGTGTTGTCGGATTTTCAGAAAACATTTCAGGTAAAATGTGATGCAAGCGGGTTTGCTATAGGAGCGTTCTTAAGCCATGAAGATAGGCCGATTGCATATTTTAGCGAGAAGCTAAATGAGGCAAAAGAGAAATACTCCACATATGATAAAGAATTCTATGCCATCATACAAGCACTGAAAAAATGGAGGCACTATTTGGTTCCGAAGGAATTTGTTTTATATAGTGATAACCATGCATTACAATTTGTGACTCAATAGGAAAAGTTGAATCAGAGGCATGTTAAGTGGGTTGAATACATGCAAAATTTCACTTTTATGATAAAACATATTTTTGGTGCTGCTAACAAAGTTGTTGATGCTTTGAGTAGGAAATGTTTGTTGTTGCAGGAGTTCAAAGTCAGGACGTTAGGCTTTGATGATCTTAAGGACATGTATGCAGATGATTCAGACTTTAAGGAAGCTTATGAAGCAGCTGAGAATCCAGTTCTCAGAGACAAAATCCAGTGGATAGAGTATGTGATCCAGTATGGATTGTTGTTTAAAGGCAATCAAGTGTGTATTCCAAATCGCTCCATGAGGGAGAACTTGTTGAAAGAGAAGCACAATGGAGGATTGGCAGGATATTTTGGCCATGATAAGAATTTTGCAAAGCTGAGCGAGTCATACTTTTGGCCAGGGATGCGATAAGTCAAGAAGTTTGTAGACAGATGAAGAAATTGCCAGCATTCAAAACGAAGGAAGCAGAATGCGGGTTTTTATCAACCATTACCCATACCTGAGAAGCCGTGGGATGAAATTAGCATGGATTTTGTATTGGGATTGCCGAGGGAACAAAGAGGTGTTGATTCAATCTTTGTGGTAGTTGATAGGTTTTCTAAAATGGAACATTTTATCCCATGCCAGAAGACCAACGATGTGACCCACATCGCAAATTGTTTTTTCAAAGAGATTGTTTGACTCCATGGATTGCCGAAAAGCATAGTCTCGGACAGAGACACAAAATTCATAGGGCATTTCTGGAGAACATTGTGGAAGAAGCTGGGAAATAATTTGATCTTTAGTTCTTCTTATCATCCTCATACGGATGGACAAACGGAAGTGGTCAATATGAGTCTCGGAGATTTTTTGAGGAGCTTGGTGATAGAGCACCATAGCAGCTGGGATAACATATTACCGCAAGCAGAGTTTGCTTACAATGACTCAGTAAATCCAAGCACATGGAAAAGTCCATTTCAGATTGTATATGGAATGCAGCCGAGAGGAGTTTCTGAATTGAGGGATTCATAAAAGATTGATACTAGCAACGCCAGTGCAGGAGAATTCGCTGAAGCGATGAAGGAACTTCACAACTAGGTGAAGGAGCGATTATTGAAGTCAAGCCAGGAGTACAAGCGCAGAGCGGATCAACATCAGAGACAACTTCAGTTTGAAGTTGGTGATCTGGTTCTGGCACATTTGAGGAAGGAAAGGTTCCCGAGAGGAACATATAACAAGCTGAAGATGAAGAAAATTGGATGATGCAAAGTCTTGAAGAAGATGGGACAAAATGCTTATGAAATTGAGTTACCAGATGGGATCGGAATATCTCCGATATTTAATGTTTCGGATTTATATCCATATAGAGCTCATGAAGTAGGAGCAGAAGGTGATGATCAACCAGAGGTCCAGTGGCAGAAGCAGATGCCAGTTGTAGAGAAGCCACAGATGGAACAAATATTGAATAAATGAGTGGGTAAGAAAACCATAAGGAAAGAATATTTTGAATATTTGGTCAAGTGGAAGGGACATCCAGTTGAAGATGCAAGCTGGAAGACCGAAGCAGAAATTCTGAGCCATGGACATACCGTGCAGGAGCTCATGTATAGGATCCCATGCAAATTTTCAAGCGAGGGAGTATGATGCAGGAGCATCCCTCACGACAAGCAAAACCAACGTGGAAGCAAAGGACAACTGGAAAACGTCCAGCGCAAGTTTTTGAATTTTTAAATTTTTTCTTGAAGTTGATGCACTGAATATAAATGAGACCATTTAATTTAGGCGACTTGGTAAGAATGTAATCAGAACTCGATCCATACGCTCTCGTCTGAGATAGACAGAGGCATCTATAGTAGTAGTTGTAGGTAGATAGAATTGAATTCCTAGATTAGATAGTTCTAGAAGGAAGAGGGAAAACCGACTATAGACACCCTCATTTGTATCATTGTAACATAAGAAACAGGAAGGGTTAGAAGAATCTAGAGCATAGGAGAATAACAGAGAGTTGTAGAAGAACACCCATGTATAGATCTTGAATTAATAGAAGAAGTTGATTCAGATTCATGGCTGTTGTGTTATTCTCTGTGTATGTGTGTTGAATGCTCTGTTTATGAACATTTCTTCCTTTTAGGCATGTGTTGTTGTGTTGTGCGTATGATTTCATGTGTTAAGATAGAATTCTGAGAGGAGGTGAAGTGAGTTACGATTGTTTCTCCTTTTGAGCAAGGATTCCTGCAAGGAGTGCAGTTGAAGTTGTCCGGAAGGAGTGCGTTGACAGAAGGCTCGGGGAGTTAAACTCTTGTTCTCAAAGCTCTCAGAAGTGAAAGTGGGTTGCTAAAGCCATGCAAGGAGTGCGCGGGCTAAGTAAAGTCTCAATTGTAAATCTGAGCAAAGGAGATCTAAGACTGTTGTTGCAGGAGTGCTCAGAGTTGGGAGGATTCAACACTTGGGAAGTTGTTGAATGTTGAGAGCAAGGAGTGTGTGCAAGTTCCTCTGAAAGAATCAAAGTGAAAAAGCTCAGGAGGAGCAAGGCCTTAGAAATTAGTCGAGAGATTGCACAGGAATTTTCCGAGCCAGGGAATCCTCAAGGAGGAGGAATCGACGATCAGGATCTTACCGAGGAGATCGACGAAATCCCGTCAGCTGTCAGATCTCAGGAAGTTGTGCATGGTTTAGGATGCAACGAACAGAGGAGGAACCCGGAGGAGTCATCGGGATATTATATTCATTGGGATTTTGTTGAGCAAGAGAAACGAGACCTCATAAGTCCCGAAACCTCGATAGAGAATATTAGTCGTTGATCTCGACAGGGACGCATGGCGAGAGGTCCCAGATAGTTCGGAGTTCGGGATATCAGGATTTCTAGATTCGTGAGACACTTGCGAATTGAAATTGCGATTCGCAATTTCCCGAAATGGTTAGAGTCGTTCGATGTAAGGGACGCGTGTCCGAGGATCCAAAGGAATCGGGGTTCGGCATTTTGGGTTTTTCGCATACAACGAAATTGCTGCATTATAAACCGTGATTTTGCGATACCCGATAGAGCGATAGGGAAGCGGTGATGTGGAAGAGAGAGCTCGCACGAGCATCGGGGTTCGACATTTCAGGATTCTTGGTGATGAGAAACTCATGATAGGAGAAGTCGCGAAATCCCAAAACATGACGGTCCCACAGTCAGAGCATTTCAGTGGAGGACAGGTGTCGAAGGGACAACCCTCGCTGTAGTCAATGCCAGGTGGCATCGGAAATCATAGAATCGGAATTCCGAAGGGCATAAGTTTAACGCATTCCCATTTCATGAAGTCTGAAACTCTGATAGGGGAAGGAATGTGGTCTTGTGGACCAACAGGTCACATGCACAAGAGTTAGCTAGAGGGGGATAAGTGGTGCAGAGGTACCATCATCGATCGGGAATCGGGGATCCGTGAGAGCAGTGGATCACAACAGCACGAGTGCCGATTTCTAGATCGTGAGAAGTCTCGATAAAATCAAGGAACACGTGGGTGCATATTTCATCGGGGTTCAGGGATTGGTAAGACCCGATTCGGTGGCTATAGGACTCATGACCGCGCGAGGTTCGATTTCCCATTTTTGATAGGGAGAGCATAAAGAAAATTTATGTGGGTGACAAAGTCCCGAAAGGGAGTTTTGAAGAGCATTCTAGCTCTTTGGGCCTAAGGAAGAGAAGGTCCTGGTAGGAGCATACATGCCCTAGGTGGCGTGTTTGCGTCAATGTGCCTGAAATGTTGAATCGGTTTGACACTTGTCATTACCTGGTTGTGCCACATGTTCCTAGTTGATGTGGTCTGTTGACATGAGTTGGGTCGACGGTTCAGATGTGATCTTGATTTGATGGCTCAGATTACGTCAGGATTTTGCATATCAAGAAATCGAGATTCCTGTTGCATTGTTTCTTTGACATTTCCAACACGCGATCCTCGAAACTCCGATCAACGGTTCATATGTGATCTTCATTTGACGACTCAGATTACGCCGAGATTTTTCATATCGAGAAATCGAGATTCTTGTTGCATTGTTTCTTTGACATTTCCAACACACAATTCTCGAAACTCCGATCAACGATTCAGATGTGATCTTGATTTGACAGCTCATATTACGTCGAGATTTTTCATATCGAGAAATCAGGATTCCTTTTGCATTGTTTCTTTGACATTTCCAACACGCGATTCTTGAAACTCTGATCAATGGTTCAGATGTGATCTTGATTTGATGGCTCAGATTACGTCGGGATTTTTCATATTGCGATTAGGATCACTTCTCCTTTCACTTTAAAGAATGTGCAGGTTCTTCTTGATCTAATGATGGTCAGGTCCTGCACTTGGATCTAATGTTTGATATCTGTCCTCCTTTTCAGTGCGCTCTTCTTGTCTTCATTCAGATCTGACGACCATCGGGAATTCAAAAAGAGATCGAACAAACACAGTTGATGCTCTTCCCCGATTATCACTGCTCCGCTGATCATCACTGCTATACTGAAGCCATCACCACTACTGTACTTGCCATTAATGACAAGTATACGTTGCCTGTAAATATGTTGTAAATATGCTAACAATCCTCTGTACATTCTTCCTGTACTCATGCCATTCGCTATCTGTTACATTACATATTTGCCGACAATGGTTGTTTCATTTGTATTCCAACATCAGGTTTCAGATATGTATCTTGACTTGCATTTTTTCTCAATATTATGTTTGATTTTTTTTTATTAGGAATGTGATGGTTATTATAGTTCAAGGGTATTGGACTGTTTTTAAATTGAAATGTGATGATGGTATATATACATGTATCTATGCTCATATATACATAAATAGTAGAACTATTGTATGTTCCATTAATCATTAAATATGGTAATACTTCTATGAACAACTGTATATATATATATATATATATATATATATATATATATAAGTGAATGTATATACATTTATGTGTTCATACATAAAGGAATGGTTATATTCCTATTGACCATTGAATTAGATATATATTGAATTACTATTTCAAAACTGTACAAGTACCATAAAGAATAGATAGAACGAATAAAAATCCACATATATATTTACATATTCTTTATATTATCAATAACCACAAAAAATAATGATTTAGTAGTCTACAAAAGTCTAGAAAAACTAGTCGTTACATCCAATGAACCTTGTTCAAAATATTTACAAACAACCTCTGTATTCAATTGATCATGGTTTGAATATTACAGTGGAGTAGCATAGGCCAAAGACTCCATTACCACTTGTAGACAAAATCTAAAAATAATTTCATAAGTTTGTACGCCTAGATTAGAACTCGAATACCTTTTCGAGTGAGAGGGATTTCCTTGATTTGCTTACCTTGATTGTATAAATCTGCAAAAGGATAAAGATGAGGGTTTAGTAAACTATACTTGAAATTTAAATAGAAATTAAGTCATAAGATTAAGTCAAGGTAATACTTAGCTTGAGTTTGATGAAGAACCAGTTCGCCACTGGTGCTTGTGCGACGATATGTCCACGATCCAGGAATAGGAGGAGTAGACCCAAAATCAGCTGATGGGTACCCTTGCAAAACAAGAAGGGCCCCATCATTAATTTAATGTATTTATGCATAAATAATTTCACTTGAAAAATAGAGAGAAATGACAGTGAACAATTTATTCCTAAATAAACAGTGAATATAGTTAATCAACAAGAAGCACATTTTAATAGATATCAAATCTTTGTGTATTGTTCACGATAAGTAAACCAAATTAAATAACATTATAGAAAGAAACCATTACATAGCTTCAAATCATGACTCTGTAAAACAAGGATCGAACTTGATGATGAGTCGACCCTTTTGTAAATGATTCAACTCTAACATATGAGAGTTCGGTGGCCACGGGAAAATCCATGGAGGCAAACTCTTTTCAATCCAAAGGATATAGGCAGTGTATTGTTTTTCGAACAGTTAATGACAATCTAATTTTTCTATACAGGATGTAATTTACAAATTCCGAACAAAGGGTCGATGCTGCTATATATATATATATATATATATATATAACACATATTGAAATTTACAAAACAAAGGGTTGATTTGGCCCAATACGTACTCACTTTATAAACCACACAATGTAAATTACGAAAAGAGGGATTTATTTTTCTTGACACATATTCACGTTATAAACCACACAATGTAGATTAAGAATAAGGGTTAATATTTCCCCAATATGTATTCAATGTATAAAACACATAGTGTAATTTTATGAATAGAGGGTTAACCTTTTCCATGAACACAACATGAAAATTACAAAGAGCCCCATAAAAGAGTTATTTTTCCACATAAATACACATAGTCTATTTTCGAATTCCATAGAAGAATAATTCTGTATAGATATATTTACACAGAGTATAAAATATGAGTTCCATGGAGTTTTAATGTCAACACACACAGCTTAAATATACAAAGGATTAAAACTATACTTATATCCTTATGCAGAGCATCAATTACAAAGTTCAGAGAGTGCTAAAAACCATTACAAACAACATACATTATGATTTACACAGTGTTATCGTATTTTACACATAGTATAAATTACGAGATATCCCACAGAGTAGTTTGAGGAATTTCCCACAGAGAATAATCGTATATTTATATGTGTAAATGGTAAGGGTTAACAATGTCATGACAGTGGATAAAAGAAATGTGAAAGGAACACCGAATATTTATCATTTAAAAAAAAACTTTGGGCCATAGTGGAACCCCGAGAGAAAATGCATACATAAGCATGATGGTAATTCTTTGTAAACCCTGAAATAAAGAAATAAATAGGGAGACTGTTCATGAAACCTATCCTTTTTCTACATTGCACCAAACAAGGATTTTTTCACGAGATACAGAGAGATGAAGAAATAAAGTCTTTACTTATCTTGTGTAGGGAGGAACCAAACAGGAGTTCACCTTCTTCCATTGTTTACTAGGGCCAAGTTTTCCCAAATCATCGGCCATACACAGAGTAGGTAGATATGTTACAGAGTGGACATCGATTCTGATGCAATGTCGAGGTGGTTTTCATGAATACAAAACCAAAGGGAAAAACAGTGAATAATGGTGAGCTCTAAGGCCTCGCAATGGGAGTAATGGTTGTGGATAGACCCAGTACTATGGCCATGTGAAGCCTCATGGTGATCCCTCATTGGGTGTGACTACCTAAGTGACAAGATTGGGAGGAACGATACAAACCTCCCATTAATGAAATATCCATAGCTATAGGCCTTTAGAATGACCTGTCAACCACCATTAAAAATGAGTCTCAAACCAATTTATTGCAGATTCATGTAACTAGTCAGGCAGGGTTATGAACCTTATTGGTTATGGTTTATGCTAGTTACTCATTACACTAGGTATACGATGTTAGGGTATGCACTTTTGTAACTTTTATGTTAAGCGGTAGGTATTTCATGGAAGACCATGCTAGAACTATGTTAACATGTAACAATTGCGTGTTAAATGATAGGTATATCATTTAGACTAAAGTCTTAAGTTGTAATAGTATCCACATAACAGTTTGTATGTATGTTAGGTGATAAGTTGTGGTTAATATATAGTATCCATGTATTAGTGTCATATGATAAACAATGTTTGTATATATTTATATATATGTGGATATGGATAGATTTAATGTTACGATATCCATAGGCTAGAAAAATAAAAAATAAAAAATAATATATATATATATATATATATATATATATATATATATATATATATTGATACAAATAGTGAATTGTTGAGGTATCCACATGAAAGTCTGTAGGATCAATAATGAACATCGTTATAGAAAATGTTAATATTATGGATAGACCTTATGATAGTTTAAGACGATAACTTTGTTATGCATACAATAAAGGAATAAAATTATGTCTAACAGATTATCTCTGTGTCACAATCAAATGTTGAAGAGTTAAGGAACTTAATGTCCGCTAAATAGGAAAACTTTTTTTATTTGGGAAATTTGGAGTACATTATAGTCAAGGTCTTATGATATATGCTCAGTGCAAAAAACCTCCTAATGGAGTCCATATGTTCCAATTCTAATTCTAAAAAACCCTTAGCTGATAGGGCTTGTGTTATGGTAATTTGCAGGTGTTTTCCATTGTGATTGATCCTAAGAAGTGATGTTTAGGGAATAAGGTCTAAGTCTTTCCTCTTGGCCTAACCATGGCATTTGAGATCAAGAAGGTCCAGTTAGGTCTTAATACCCTTCTTTCCCCCTTAAAATGCATGTTAAGCCCTCAAGACCCATTTAGTTTTTACAAAAACTACTCGTGGCACCATTATATCCTACTTTGGATTCTAAAGAACACCAACTACAACCCTAAGAAGAATTCCCAATGGGGGCTCTGGCACATTTTTATTTAGGGCATATGTTTTGGTTTAATAATCGTACTTGTATCCCTCAAATAGTCCAAAAATGACCTACAAGGGTCCTATATGAAGGCTCAAGGACTCGTCTAACACTATATCCTGAGAAGTTGTGTTGGTTTTAGTTGTTTTTCATAGAAGTTAAGCCTAAGAATGTTCACTTAGGGAACAAGTACTCCCTTTTTTCCCTCCCTTGATCTTGGTTAGACCTTGAGACCCATTATTGGTTCAAAACTAACTTATTCATGGTTCCCAAATTCCACTTTGAGGTGACTGATAGGTTACATAGGTCGTATGTGGTGGGTTGACTACTTGTCTATGGTTCTTGAGCTTGAGAAGCAAGGTTTAGGGTTGAATACTCTTGTTTCCTTTCATAAACTATAGTCATGATCCTAAGATCCATCCATGATGATCAATAAGACCTCATAATGTCACCCATATTCAACTAATTGGATTCCAAAGAATCCTTATAGGGGACTCACGTCATGGTTTTTAGGTGTTGTTGATGGTGGTTCATGAGCTCGAGAAGCTTTAGTTAGGGCTTTAGGCCATTGTTTCCAATTTTCCATGTTTATGCCTCTACACCCATTTTCATTGTACAAAACCTAATCATGATGCCTATATCCCTCTTAAAGGCCAATTAATTTATGTTATGTTGGTTTGAGGACTTGTTCAAGGCTCTTGATGACAACTCGTTCACCAATCCATGGTCTTGTGTGGTGACCTGAGGACTTGTTCATGGTTCTCGAGCTAGATATGGAATACAAATTGCATTGATTTCATCTTATGATTTTTTTTGTGGTTCTATATAAACAATTTAGGACCTAGATGTCATATTATAGGGACCAATGGTCATGCACAAGGCTACAAATTAACCACAAAACATGCCCTTTATAAGAGGTCAATATCCTTAGAGTGGGATATGGGTTCCATTAGAAGGTGTTTTGCATGACAAATGGTTCTCATACCATGGCTCGGGGGAGAAGTCTAGGGAATTATTCCCTAAATTAATATTATTGATCTAATGTGCTACAATCAAGGCCTTAAAACACACCATAGACCCTTTAAAGTGGACCTTTGGCATATAAGTGGACTATAGTCATGAACCTAAGACCCATCCATGATGATAAAAAAGACCTCATAATGTCACCCATATTCAAATAATTGGATGCCAAAGACTCCCTAGAGAGGACTCATGTCATGGTTTTTAGGTGTTGTCGATGGTGGTTCATGAGCTCGATAAGGTTTAGTTAGGGATTTAGGCCATTGTTTCCAACTTGCCATGTTTATGCCTCTACATCCATTTTAAATGTACAAAACCTAATCATGACTCTTATATCCCTCTTAAAGGCCAATTAAGTTATGTTACGGTGGTTTGAGGACTTGTTCAAGGCTCTTTATGACAACTTGTTCACCCATCCATGGTCTTTTGTGGTGACCTGAGTACCTGTTCATGATGCTTGAGCTAGATATGATATGTTTGGGGCTTGATTTTTTGTTTCCATCCCTTGATTATGTAGGTTAAGGGCTTGAGGCTTGTTTCCCTACCACAACCATGGTCAAGTCCACCAGACCCATATATATATATATAGTAGGAAAAACATATAAAAGGTGATGGTCTAGGTGTTGTTCATGGAACATGAGCTTGAGAAGGTTCAATTATGGCTTAAGTCCTTTACTCCTCCCTGATGGCAACCTCCCTGTTGTATATGGCAACCTCCYTGATGTATAAGTAGAATTATGGAACCACTGTCACACTATCACTGTGATATACATTATTGTAAAYCTATACCAAACAACCTATACCAATAACCTGAACCATGCATCAACCATGCATCAACCTGTACCTCAACCTGTAATCAAGTTGTTCCATAAACAAGTGCATCAACCATGCACCAACCTGTACCAACCAACCTGTAATCAACCTGTACCATAAACAAGTGCATCAACCATGCACCAACATGTAACTCAACCTGTACCATGAACAAGTGCATCAACCATGCACCAAACCTATACAAATAACCTGTCACAACAACCTATCACAACAACTTGTCCAAACAACCTATCACAACAACCTGTCTCATCAATTTTATCAACCAAATCAGATCTACTCACCAAGAAAACTCTCAAATATGTGCATCAAAAAATTATAACACAACAACTCATAATCATCACCAATATCAATATGTGCTTCTAATAATACAAGTATGCTACATCATCCATAAACCATGTGTCAACAATACTACTAACAAGTGCCTCCAACCATGTACCAAGTATGTACCAATCATGTATTAACTACTCATCAATTTTCAATCATCAATATGTACCAACTTCATCAACTATACACCTCATGTATGTGCCAACTCATCAACTACTTGTATCAACCATGTACCCAACTTGTACCTCAACCAAAAGCCCTCATCAATTTCATCATCCAAATATGATTTGTGACTCTGTAATATACTTGGTGTATATGATCACATACCTTCAAACCTTCCTTAACTTTAAACAACAAGAGACTGACATTTTTATCAAACATTTCTTTAGTCTCACATGACTAGTTTTGGATTAGCCAACAACCCTAACTTAAAAGAATCGTAACTTTGTATCTATAATGAATAAAGATATGAAACTGATACACAATTTTCTTCAGTGTGTTTTATGCAATTCCTCCAGGTTTCACTACTTGGAACCTCTCAAAACAGGAGTTATATCAAAAATGACATACCTTGCTGAATTCTGGCTTATTCTAGAGAGCGACCTTATAGAGCGTGCCCCGCACATAATATTTGTTGGATAGATCCAAAACTGTTAAAAAAAATAATATAGGCTGTAATATAACCAAAACATTTTGTCTTACTAAATTTTGATCTGTTATGAAGAAGTTATGACTTGTTTACCCGAAACACTGGTTTTTGACTAGTTTCAGGACTAGCCACAAACCCTATTTCCCACGAAGTGTAACTCCTAAAATACAACGACCCACAAGATAAATTTTTTACCAAAGATACTTGGATATGTTTCCTCAATATCATATAAATTTCATGGTCTGAATCATTCTAGAAAAAACATTATTACGAAAATGGTGAGATGACCTGTAAATAACATACCTTAGAAAGCATCATCAAAAGAATTTATGCTTCCTTAAATTCCGGCCTTTTTTTCTTCACCTTCCCTCAGAAATTAAGCTTAGATATCATTTGGTTACCTCAGAAACCTATAGGTACTCAATATTCTCAAGTGTGTCTTAAATGAGAGAGCCTTGCCTCCTATTTATACTCTCCAAGTAGCTTCCTTAAAAACATCTTCTAGGCCACTTTGCCCACTTTCCTTATTTTAGGGTTAACCCACTTCTAATTTCTCCATTAAATTTATTATTTAAATAATTTATTTTGTATTCACTTTGAATTATAGTAAACTCATCACTTCAATTTATTATTTAACTTTTAAAATATCTTAAACCACTTTGACTACTTTGACCTTTTCGGGCTTCTAGATGACATAAGAGGGTCCTCCAACTTCGTAAGGCCATAACTCTCAAACCGTGAGGAGTTATGTGATGTTTCACATACCACAAGAAATGGAATTACATGTAATATCCATATAGAATATTATTACCTAAAAATATATCAAAACTCATATCGTTATCCATCAAACAAACTTGCGTCCATTACCCAAACCTGGGTTCTCCAACACTCTAACCATGAGGAGTTATGTGACGTTCCACATACCACTAGAAATGTCATGAAAATTACTATCCATATAGTATATTTTCATGGAAAAATTCACTAACCTTCATCTCATTATTCCACAAATAAGCATGGGTTCTCTAACCATACTTCTAGGATAACTCAATCCGCAAAGTGTCTTTTCGTGAGGGATTTCACCATAAGGGGAAAAATTTGGAGTTCATCCATTTGTACTTATTATAAACCAAGACAAGAAAATAATGAGTCATCTTTACATTAAACAAACTTGGGTCCATTTCTCAAAACATTGTGCTACTGGAATTCGCTACCTTACTTTCTCCAAGGGTTGACATCAATCACTAAGGGTTGACATCAATCTACAATATCACTCTTCAATAGTTGACATCAATGACAACCAACAATCCATCAACCTAAGCCAACTATTTGACAATCTACCCCTTTGGCGTTGATGGCAACACTTAGTCATGATAACATTCATTCTTATACTCTTTATCAATGTTTATATCTCTCCCCCTTTGACATCAATGGAAAATGGTATCTCCCTTTGGGGTTGCTCCCCCTGACTGAACTCTCCTTCGGGATGTTCCCCCTGTCTATGTACCTTTGATTTTTCTTTGTGTTTATAATCCTCTGATTACTCTCTTTTCCTTCATATTAATAATATATCCCCCTTTGATAAAGGGTATCACTCTGAAGTCATATCGCTCATTCTTCCCTTGTGACAATCGCTCCCGCTGGAAAAATGCCTCTATTCTCTCTCTCCAAGTATTTACCTTTTGCATATGATAAATATCTCCCCCTTTTTCCTATTTATGGTGCTTCCTCATGTACATCTAAGAAATATAAGATAATCATTCAAAATTATTCATTTGGGAGTAGAAATTACTCCTAGTCATTAGCGAGGACACTCAAGGGCTTCCCATGGAAGAGGTTTTGTAAAGATGTATGCCACTTGCTATTTTGTTCTGACATATTCAACTTTGATGTTATTCTCTACAACTCGTTCCTATAGAAAGTGATACTTGACTGGAATGTGCTTCGTCTTGGAGTTCATCACCGGGTTTTTGAGATACAGATGGCGCTTTTTTTATCACAATAGATTGGAATGGGATCATACTCAACCTGTATATCTGTCAGATTTAGTTTCATCCAAAGAGCCTATGTACAAGATGATGTTGTTTCAATATACTCTACCTCAGTTGTAGATAAATATATTGATGATTGTTTCTTGCTTACCCATGATACTAAACACTCACCCAAGTAGAATGCTTCTCCACTGGTGCTTCGTTAGCCATCAATACAACCTTTCCAATCTTCATCTGTGTAGGAAATACGTGATAGATCCTTTCCTTTTGGATACGATAATCCAAAATCTTATGTTCCTTTGAGATATTTGAAAATCCTCTTCGTCGCTAATACATGTGTTTTCTTTGGTGCTACTTGAAATCATTCCACTCGTCCAATTGCCTGCATTACATCTAGTCTGGATGTTGTCACATATAGTAAGCTGCTAATCATTGACCTGTATTTCCTCTAGTCTGTAGACCTTGAATCATCATATTTTCTCAACTTACAATTGCTTTTCATAGGAGTGATAACTGGTTTTCAATCTTTCACTCTGAACCTCTTTAGCATTTCTCTGATATACTTAGTTTGAGAAATAAAAATTCCTTGGTTTCTTTGACGAATATGAAGACCCAAAAAGAAGGATAGTCCTCCAAGTAATGACATTTCAAATTCATTTTGCATATCCTTTGCAAATTTCTGGCTTAACTTGTCATTAGTACTTCCAAAACAATATCATCAATATAAATTTCAATTAATAAAATATTACCTTGAGTTACCTTGATGTAGAGGTTGTTGTCTGCACTTCCTTTCGATAGTTCGTAGGGAGTTTTGTCATTGTTATTTCTAAGAATTACTCTATTTTGAATTTGAACTAATGTATGCACTGCATGTGTCCAAAAAATATCTGTCAATTTGGAATCCATTAGCATTGTTCGAGCCATTTCCTGTGTAATTATCATCCATTATGATAGTGCTCATTTTTCTTTGAACCACTCTCTGAACCAATCTATGAATCCATTATGCTGTCCACTATCATATATCTATCCAAACCTGCTAAGTGTTCTTATGAATCCATCTCTGTCGATATTGTCCAAGACTCTAATTGTGCAATTCTCCATAATGTTGACCCATTTATCACTATACTATCATGAAGTCTTGATTAATCTATCAAACTACACTTATGCTAACTTATTTCTCTGAATCTATCTTCTCAAACTATGCAAGCTTCTCGAAGGATGGTTCTTTGGTCAATCACAACTATCACATAGACTCCCCCTATCTATTATTCATATTACTTGGGATTTTCTAAGCTAGATGGCTCAGAACAATTCCTGCTTTGATGTGTATTGATCATCATATTCATTGGTAGATTCATCATCATCTTCATTGGTTGATTCATTATCTCTCTGATCTCCGACTTATTTCTTTCTATCTTTTGATTCATCTTTCACTACAATGCGTGGAAGTACAATCTCTTGAACATGTGGCTTTCAGTTATTTTCCAAACCTTTATGTATCTAAGATCTTTCCTTTTCTCCGTAGAATTTTCTTCATCTCTCTTTATTGCCAATCTTGCGATCTCTGGTATTTGGTCTTTGTTCACCTATTATTCCTGTTTTTTATCCATACTTTCTTATATCTGATATCAATATTCTCTTTCATAGAAGTATCAATCATGCTTCTACAATCACTGGTAAGGATTCCTGATGCTAGGGAGTCAGAGAGGCTCCGTTCCTCTCTAGCTAGGAGGTTGGACAGTTTTGGGCAGAGCATCAGACAGAGTTGGAGGACAACAATAGCATCAATTAGAGGTATGTATCTTCATTATTCTGCTGTGTTATGTAATTTATTATGATCTTCTCATAAATTTTAATTATGCTGAATAGTTATGAATGGTTATATGTTGTACAAGGAATTGAAAATATGTTAGGATAACACTTATCTATCTAAATTTATGTTTTATAAGGATTTGTTGGAAGAGACCTTACATGCACTTAGAGGTATGTGTCCCTATGTATCTTTCTTTGTGTACCCATTTCCCATTTACCTTAAATATTTCTTGGTCATCCACAAGGTGAAGCCCCGATTATCCTTACGTGTATTTAAGATGTTTATGGTGGTCTCTATAATCATAAAAGTTTACTATGTTAGAAATGATGACATTTTATTAAATGTTGTATAGGTGTACTAAGTGAGCTATGACATTTTCATGCTATTTTTAAAATTTGGGTCATTTTGATTCCATTTATCTGGATAATTAGCTCATACTTTTTTTCATTAGCAATACTACACACATTGTAATCTATCAAGAAATTATTTCTTTGATTAAAACCTCTTGCTCCTTCCCATAGCTAGTTTTCATTAAAGTTGAAATTATTTCATTTCATTTTCCTCTTGCATAGTTTAAAGAGTCGAATGAAAATGCCATCAGTTTCACGACCACTCCTTTGAGTAACAACAACGTAAAATCAAGAACTAATTAAAATTTATCTAGAAACTTCTCTAGGGCTCTTCAAACCCATATTATCTTAGGTGTAGAGCTTTGGAATAAGATTGTGAGAATAAATTTCCAAATTTGCTAAACAAAAATAAATCCTTGAGTTAGGGAGTGGAATCGAGTTTCTATGTCACTGATTTTGTGAAGCCCTTCTAACACACAGGTCAATCATGAGGTTGCATTGGGGCCCTCAGAGTAATGAACCCTTCTTTGTTGGTCTTAGTGTTGACTGTCGACTATCCCCCTATTCTTTGGTATAATAGGTGGTACCATAGAGGCCATAATATTTTAGACTTCCTACACAAGGTGATAACACACAGAAGGTGGTGTTGTACTTGGGATCGACGTTGGCTAGACTCACTTGGATTCATTGGAGGGTTTCCCACTGCTGAGTGAGATAACTTGCAACAGGGTGTTAGTTCGTTAAGAAGGTTGTCAATGTAACTTTCCCACCCGCTGAAACTCAGCTCCTTCATGCATTAATCCTACGATGTTGAATTCCATCACCAACTAACGCTTCTTTGTGAGAAGGTTTGTTTTCATGCTTGACTCCTAGATTAATTAGCGCGTGTTGTTTTTTCTCCTTAGTTGGCCTTAGGATTGAGTTTGTGTTTAATGGCATCAGTTTCAAGGTGGTTACTCATTTTATCAATACAAAATATGGATACCATTAAAATAAAAGGGAATAAAGAGGTAACAAATATCTCATACCTAACTTATGTCTTATAATTCTCCAACATTGTTCTTTACACTTAGTGCAACAAACACCAAATGGAATGGTTTACACAATGTCAATGGAGAATGTGATTGGAGAATTCAAAATCTTATCATAAACCCACATCTCACATATTTGTACATGTACCATAGATTCACAATATTTCATGAAGAGGTCTAGGAGAAATTCCTCCATGAAAAAATTTCCACATCATAATTGTCCATGTCCTTGATGGAAATATATAAAATTCCCTTGAATATATTTTATTCCTTGTCTTTGTTAAAAAGGATGATCCCATTCTGGATGTGGTAAAAGACTACTTTTATCCCCCTCTATCTGGTAAATGCTACTTCTTATACTACCCATCCCCTACAATAGGGAGTTTTGTGTCCCTTTTCTCGAAAATAAGTGAGGCTCCTCTTCTTTGTCTTTGGCATCCTACCTGGTTAATTCCCAAAGTAATTCCTTCTCTAGTGTTTTACCTCTATATGATGGGTAAATTCAATTTAACATTATTTACATGCAAGTAGGTTAAGTCACTACTAATGATCCCTTTCCCCATCTCCACCATTCGATATGCCACCAAGGTGTTGAGATATAATTATTGCAAGGCCTTGATATATTGTGAGGTCCTCACATTCAACTCACTAAACCTCCCTCTTAGCTTGAAACTCTCCCCTCTTCCAAGCAAGAGGGAAGCCCCTCCTCTTTGATCAATAGTTGTTTCCCTTGATTTGACCCTCTCCCGGCCTCTTCAACATATCCCCCTTTGGATGGAACATATATCTTTCCTTATTTCTCTCAAGTGGTTGCTCCACTCACTTTCCATGGCCCAATTGAACCTCAGGTCTCCCCATAAACCATGTCATTATCCCTTATACCCATGAGTCTTGGTACATCTATATTCATGGTTCCTCAAACTGTATCTTGAACTTCTATCCTTGATATATGTTAAAAAAACAAAGTAAATGCGTAGCAACAAAAATTGGCCCCTTACAATCAAAACTTTCCAAACCTTAGCCAAGGAATGTTAATGTCCTACTCCAACCTTTGCCAAGGAATGTAGTTGTATTGTAAATATACCACATAAAAGATTCACCACCCAAATATAGTTGTATTGTAAATACATCCTCCCACTTTCCCCTTATAACATGGAACCATTCACTAAGATTAATCCAATTTGTATCTTCAAAAAAATGTGGTGTTTCCATTAATTCTTAAGCAACAAATACTTGAAATATAGGTTCAAATAACAATTGGTGTAGCTTCCTCTCCAATGCACACATGAATTTGAAATTGTAGGTGGAGATTCCTCTTTCAATATTCTTCAAAACCCCTTTTGCAACACATGAATAGGAGGCATTGTTAGAGACATATAGGAGGTGATAGTATGTCTTCCTTGGTGATGTCTCTTCATCTTCCCTAGTTAAAGGTCATTGGATTTGATATAGCGTATGCCCTATAATATGAGGAGGTGTTTGTCATGACCCTAGAGATCACACCTAGTTGTTTTATTTTGGCACCTTTAATATGTGAGGCACTGGATTACCATAATCTTAGTGACTTTGTCACCCTAGGTTGAGTGCAATTAGACTACACCTCCTCAGATGGGACCGAACCCAAGTATTCCTAGGTTTCATTGGTAGTTCTACAACCACACTAGAAAATAGAGCCACGATCATTTTTTCCTTCTAAAACATCAAATAAACAATCTTCAACACTTTACCATTTTAGCAATAATCCAAGCTACAACACTTCAATAGTTAGGATGGTGCCTAATTAAGGCACCTAAAAATTTATTAGAATATGATACAACCAATTTATTACAACTGGGTTTGGCCAAGCACCACAACCATGCATACATACAAATAACACATGTCACACTTCAACTTGTGGCCACCCTACTTGTAGAATTACCCTTACAACACTTCTGATATTACCACCACTTGTAGCCTCTTCCTTCTCAATAAGGAAATATCCCATTCAAATTTAGGATGGTGCCCAATTAATGCACCTAAAACTTTATTAGAATATAATAGAACCAATTTCTTACAAGTGGGTTTGGCCAACCACCACAACCATGCATACATACAAATAACATAAGTCACACTTCAACTTGTGTCCAACCTACTTGTAGAATTACCCTTACAACACTTGTGAGATTACTTCCACTTGTAACCTCTTCCTTATCGATAAGGAAGTATCCTAGTCAAATTTTTGTCCACTCTTCAAGAGTTTAATGTATCTGAAACCATTTTTTTCTAGGACCAAGTGTCCCACTTCAAATATCTTCTCATATATTTTGTTGGATGCCTTAACTCAACCCTTAAACAACTCTCCAATAATAATTAGGTCTTCATGTACCAACTAAATTCCTTTACCACACGTGATCTCCACCCTGTGTGTGTGTGAGAGAGAGAGAGAGGCTGAGAGAGAGATCCCAACTATTTTCCCTCAACCAAGGGTGATTCTCCACCATCCACCTTCCAATTGGACTCATGGTACTTCAGCTTCTAATATAACCTAATGGTTGCAACCATTTTCCTTAAAATGGGTGTGGCACCACACCCAATGCCTCACTTAGACATTCCACTTTGTAATGTTACATGCCCTTATGGAACACTCATAGAGTCAATGTATCAATGTTGAAACATACTAGCTCCACCAATGCACTCAAGGCAACCCAAGACGTCCTCAAAACATGCTTCACTTCAATTTTTAGGACTTCACTTCCCTGGAATGATCCCTCACAACTCGGAATCCCAACAAAGTAATGTTATGACCAAATATATAGATTATTTTCCATTTTCCTTATCTTTTCATAGTTTACAACTTGGAAGACCAACAAATCATCTCCAAACCCTTTGTGAAATTGGATCATTGTCATTTCAAGCTCTTTCTCACCTTGAATTCTTTCATAAGACACTATAGCACTGAACACAATGCTTCAATTGTTACCACACCACTCATTAGTGGGTGACTCTCCCACACCCATCTTATCAACTAAGTTATGCATGTCAAGTGTTGCAACCCAAAACACTTCCACTAAGGTGTTCCTTGTTGTGGTGTTCTTTCTAGTGACTCACTTGCTACCTACAACCTTATCATGTCGCAGACCTATCCAACCTATAAATTCACACCCTTCAATATTTGACTAGGATGTATTCTCAATTAAGATTTATCATCCCTTTTCTCCACCAAGACAGTGACACTTTTTTCATTGAAACTTAAGACAAATCGCTATGCACCATAGTGATTTAATATCGAAACAACTTGTTTCACTCTAGTGATAACCTCACCCATGCAATTTATCTTGTAATGTGTGTGGATACACCATGTCAAGTTCCTAAGTCACAACCGACTCATCCCATTTTCCTTTACCCTCAAGATAGTACACGTGTAAAGTGCATTTGTTCTTTATGGGAAAACAAAAATCCTTATATCCTCCCCCACTTATGTTCAATGTTTCCCCAACAACATTCTCATAAATTCTACATGTCTCTGTAAACTAACTACTCTACTACACAGACCCGCCATCCATTTTCAACTAAACTCACTTCAATTTCTTCACATTTCCACACACGCTTGTACTTACCTTCAACTCCTATTTCCCATACCTTAGTACAACTTTGTCTTCATGCCTTCAAACAAGCTAGGTAGCTAGTCGAATTGTACATTGAAAACAATGAAAGTACATCATCATGTGTTGTAGAATCAAACACTCCTACTGGGATTTTGTAATCCACTTCTTTGTATGTGATTCTCTCTTTAATAGTCTCAAGTTCCTCTAGCTTTTAAAATATGCTAAGTCCTACCAACTTACACCAAACTAGGCACTTACTTCCTTGTGGGGTGCTTTGGCTCCACTAACTTCCAAGCTAGTAGTGAGTCATCCTATGATTTTGTTTAGTGATAAAAGGATGGAAAGTGGCCACCAATGCCATTGGAAACACTAACGTTGGAATCCATTCCTTCCTTGAAGTCTACATCATTTTTTCTAGAACTGCTTAAGTCAAATGAACCATCCAATGAAAGTTTATACCATATTGATTCTCTAAATAGAAATCCACTACTTTGGATATTGTAGACATAGTGTTATTTACTATGGATTCAAACCTAGTAAACAAATTTTTGTATGGGCCTTCATCCACCAAAGGTTACCAAAAACATACACTCGAGATTGTCTTTGATGTCTTAAAACCTCCAACTTCCTCTTTGTAAGTTTGCACTATTACATGATTGGTTGTTGTAATCATAGTCATGGTAGTCTCCTAGTGATTGCACTCTATTTCCCCCTCAGCATCGTAATTACATGAATTTTTGTGTCATCAAAGATCAAAAAATTGTTAAGGTGAGGGATTGGTTCCACCTATCACATCCTCATAAACTCTTGCAAAAAAACAATTTCAAAGTCATCCATGGGTACCATTTTGAAACTGGTAGTTCCACTCTAGTGTCCAATCTATAAGTTGACTCCTTTAGTGAATCCAACCACCCTACCTGTGTTAGAGTTTACTACCTTGAAAAAAGAATGCACCAATTTCAACTGCACATTGAGTTTAACAACCACTACTTCCTACATAAAAATGTGGGTTGCACTATTGTTAACCATCACCATAACTAACTTATTCTTCAACTTGGATTGGACAAAACTAATATTTGTATAGTTCTACTCTTGGATTGAAAAAAACTAATATTTGTATCGTTCTCCTCTTGTCTTGAACAAAACTAATATTTGTATAGTTCTACTCTTGGATTTCCTTAGACTTATTGCCAACTAAAGAACCCAATATTTGCAACACACCAACTGATGGTTGGATTTCTTGCTCCATAGCATTGACCCTAATCTTCAATGGACATTTCTTATAATAATTCTAATTTTCACAAATCCAACAAACAAAAACCTTACTACTATTTTTTTCTTAGATCCATATGATTAACTTATCATGTCCTTAGTGTTATCACATTAATATGTCCTTAATATATCCAAAATCAAGAAGGATATCAAATTACATTAGGTGGTTGACCACTGTTTTGTAGTATGAATTATAACCATAGTGTATATTACTTTCATGGATAAGTGAGTCGAATTAAGGTTCACCCACCTAGAGATTCATACCCTTCACTAAGTTGGGAATCCACTGCATGCATGATTTCCCCTACTAATATTGGTAATTTCACCATATTCTAATTGTGCATCCAAAACTAAAGATACAAAATTTTTATTTAGAACGTTGAATATTGAAAAAAAAGTTCAAAAGTTGGAACTAGGATGAGGATGGACTACTCACTAACAAAACATGCACATGTAACTAAAGGTACAACCAAATAGGTACCTGTCAAATATTTCTCATCAAGTGAGAAAATATTAGGACAAATAGAGGGAAATGCAACTACATCTAGTAGATATGATAAGCAAACAAGAACTAGAGGTGAAAAAGTCATAATAAAATTTTGTAGATGCATGGAAATTTTTCTTGCCGAAGGAGGATCATGCTATTATGATGATGATAGCATAGGAGACATAGATGTGCCACTCAGATATAAGAATTTGGTGAAACAATGGGTACCTAACGAACTACCTCCTATAGATGTTGACTTCATTGTCAATAATAGGACATATAACATTGCACCACCCTCCCTGCATGGCCTGGGGCTATTTTCCATGGATGGAATAACTATAAAATACAATACTGTAACGACCCTAGTTGGATAAATGTTTAAGAATTATAAAGTAAAACTAATTAGGGGATTAATTGTGTTAACAAGGTATTAATTAAACAAAGATGATTTAATGATATCAATTAAGTAAGTTATCTACTAATTAAAGGTTATAATTGTGATTGATTAATTAATAATTTAACTGTAGATTACCTTTGATGACATGAGTAATAAATTTAAGATATTAATATATGTTATAAATGGTTACGTACCCAACAAGGGATAACCTGTTAGTCCCAAGAATATAAAACATTAAAGGAAGGATCAGGGAGATGGATGAGGGCAGGTAAGGGAGTAAATGAGGAGTCGGTGAAGGAGGGATAAGGGGGGAAGGGAGGTTTACGTGAGGGGGGGAGGATGGATGTTGGGAGGACTGTGAGATTTGCAGGGAGCAGTAGAGTTCTGGCTATGGTATTCTTGATCAGTTGAGGCACCAGGTTGCTGGAGGTTTTGGGCACGGGGGCCAAGATATCCATAGATATCCTGGAGCTAGGTAGTTTTCATACTTGGCAGGGAGGACAATAGGTTTGGGAAGTTAATATTTGTTTGTGTCTGGGTTGATCTGTGTATGAGGTAGCAGGAAGGCAACAACAAGGCAGCAAGGCAACATAAATTAGCATCAGAACCAGGTAATTTGTTAAACTATGTGTTTATTTCATTCTGCCATGAAATCATTATTCATTGATAAATTTAAGTTACTGAAGTTTCTATTATGAAGATTCTTGTTATGTTATGAAATTATTATCTCAGTTCATGAAATGAATTTCTTATGAAAATAAATGATGTTTAGAAATATTTGGTTGTGACAAATATAATAACTTAATTGAAGGACTATGTTGGATCGTGTTACAATTATAATGATTGGATGCGGCTGGTCTGGTACATGCGAAGTATGCAGACATATGCACTCGCCACAAATTATACACAACTAATAAACAAGGATAAAAATAAGGGAAAGATTATCTATATAGATGGAAGGCCTAAAGATTCCAACAATATCATAGGGTTTATAAACAACACACGACCTGGGACAACAAACAAGAAACCGAATTGAATATATGAGGGAGGTGAAGAGAATCGGGTAGTCATGTGCGCCATAAAAAAGATAGCTCCCTGGGAAGAGTTATTAGTGGATTACCATTTGAATCAAATAGAAACATCGACTTATAGTGTGTAGGTACTTATGCAACACCTATTTAAGAAACCTCTACTTATTGTATTATATATTTTTTTTTATCTTTAACATTGTTTTAATTATTTCACGGTCCCAATTTTATAATAATGTGGGAGGTTGATCATTGAGGTTGATTTTATTTGGGTGGCAATTAGTTTTTTTTTTTAAATATTTGGGGGTTCTAATTATATTATAATGTGGCAGGATGATCGTGGAAAAGGGCCAGTCGCAAAACATGTAAATGATTATCAATTTCCACTTTCATTTTACATGAATTTTATTATTTTCTTATATAATTTTACTGAAATAACATTGTTTTTGTTGAAAATATATTTTGTCGGTAGGACATGTTGATCATGATTCCTATGATGAGGATGGGTTGTATTCATCCCCTGATCCGATGGTATTAATAAAAAAAATATCATTAAAGAGAACAAGGAACTTGCTAGCTTATTAGATTGTCCAAATCAAACTCTCGACAACCTAGAAAAGATCAATCTCCTTATGTCACAACTTAACACATATAAGGTAATAAACATAATTTAAAGTGGTTTTTTCTAATGCACTCATATGTTCAATTATGAAACTTTGTTCTTTAAATTTTACATTATCTCACAAAAAAACATTTTATTTTTTATAAAGAGATTTTTGGAGCCTGTTCAGCCTGGTGTTGGTAGTAGTGGCGTTGTAGAGATGACACATATCTTTGATGTGGACATTCATACAACTACTAGAGTATGATTTACTTCTCCATCTTCCACACCTAATTTGGATAGAATCCATGACACACACCACCAGACATCCTCACATTGGTCAGACTCTAGAGATGGTGACAGATATGAGGCTAATGATGTGGTTGACATCGTTTCATTTCCTAGAGCTAGACGTGTGATAAGCATGGAGACCCTTCTGTGCACATTTTTGATCGATGATAATGGACTTCCATTAAAACAAATAAGACTCCCAGGTAGTTTTTCATATTTTAATCGTTTAATGTTTTCCATCTTATACACAAATCATCTAGATTATTAATTTTAAATTAATGATCATATATTTTTGTCTGGAGGAAACGACCATTTTTATAGGCACCTAGAGAGCAAGGCCTTGTTGATTTTTAGGGAAACCTTACGCATGAGGTGGAATTTCCAGAATTCCAACCTCATAAAGGGACTTATGGATTATCTTGAAGGCCTCTTTGGAGTAGACATGTTCAATAGAAAAATGGTCACCTCTGCAGCGGGTGAAAATTTAAAATATATGTGGGATGTTTATAGACAAATCTTGGCATGAAATCCTAAGTATGAGCATCTTCCCTCAATTCTAGAGAGGGAGTGGAAGGCGATCATTGATGATGCAAAATAAAATATTTTGAAAACATTAGGAGAAAAAATAACTCATACCCCAAGGTAAATTACAATATTTTGATTTCAATACAAGCTTTAATTTTCTTTAGATCTAAAGAAAAGTGTGGTTATATATAACATACTTGAAAACTTTGATGATAGGTTTCTTGACACTTCAAAGACAACGAAATAAAGGATTGTCAAACATGGACAACATAAGCTAGGCCGAGGTAGTTACTCGAGGTTACAGTCACGAATCGTAAGTACCAAAACTTATTAAGAATATTATTTGTATTGTCTTTCAACTTTCAAGTAATTGCAGCCAAAAACATTAAAAAATTATACCCTTATGCAATGTAGGGTGATGAATTCGAATCTAAAACCACGGAGGAAGACCTCTAACTTGGTTACAAGTAAGGTTATAAATCCATGGTTGATTGTAGGAAAAACATGGCGCAAAACCAAAGATCTAGTTTGTGGGATAAGGTAAATAAAAATCACTCCACATTAACCTTTCATTACTTATAAAATACATAAATGTTTGATATAGTTTATAATTTAATGTCTTACTTTGTTTTAATCAGTGGACCAACACTATCAACGAAACAATTAGTACTCGACAATAGAGCATTGATAGTGCAACACAGCCAGAAGATCATGGCGCTCCCTAACAACCCCTCCTAGTGGGGTTCAACTCCAAGATGTTCCTGTAACTAAGGCCCACGATGATGAAATGGTTGTATATTAATCATATACTTAATAGTTTTGTATTTATAAATTTTGTACTTATAAATTTTGACATTTCAATGGAAGATAATGTCATAGTTGATCCTCCTCGACCTAAAGATTAGGTGAATAGGGGAGTCATTCCAATAGTGTTGAGTAGAGGACCAAGTAAATAATCACATTGTAAAGTTTTTTTTTAATATTAATGAACTACTTCAATGATATTTAAAAATTGGCCATATAAATTTAATATTTTTTGTTTTTGTAGGTAATGGCCCATCACAATAGCCTCCACACCTTGGGTATGCGACCAGACATGATCAACATGAAAGGACTGAAAAAACATCAGTTGTTGAATATCACCCAATAAACAAAGACATGGAGATGGATGAATTACTTAAGACCTGAAAAACACAAAAGAAGACTAAAAGAAATTGATGATGAGTAATAATTTTATAAGACAGTTAGATATAAATTATATAGTTGAACATGTAATGATGCATATAATGCATTGACATTATGGGTACTTTTTCATCTGATAATATACACGAGCTATTTCTATGGCTTGTATATATGTGTGAATTTAATTTTATTATACACTTAATGATAATTTCAGCTTCTCTTAGTCTTAGTATATATTGATTCAATACTCCTTGGTTCTATTGGTTCTATTGGCCTTGACATATAATTTCTGCATCAATTTGTGGCTCCATGGATATCATCCTAGCGATTTGAAGGCATTGGTAAACGTGAAATTTAAGAGATTGAATTGTTCAAGTTTGGATTTAAATTTTACATGCTTGTTTGTTTGTGAGTTTCAAGAGTTCCAAACTTGTATCTCTTTGTCTTCTAAGAATGATAATCTCTTTGTATTTTAGATATAACGTGAGAATCCAATCAAGTCCTGGTGCCTTGTGCTTGGGCTATAGAGTCTATGCAACAAATAGAACTTGAAAATCGATAAAGAAGAAGTGACAAAACCACCAAAAAACAAGTGTTATCTGTCAAGGATAGATCTGATATATATGTTACAACCATATGAAATTCTCAACAATGACACAACAACACATCCATAAAATTCTTTCACCCACATAAGACATCAAAGATGATATTAGAGTAACAGAGATAAACGTCTATTGAATGATCAACCCTTAAGCTATCTCGTTTATAAGGGGCACAAACAACCTCAATTATTATTTATTTTTTAAATAAATATATGTTTTTTGGATCATATCATGAGTACAAATTCTCTTTGATATCTCATCAAAAGTTGAAATTCTTACAGTAAATTCCTTTCATTATGAAGAGCATGAATAATAATGTTGTGAAGTGAAAATGTACGAAGAACATTCATGCTTAACAATCTTATCAAGAACCCTACTGGCCTCCTCAATTTTTATTAATTGTTGCAAAGACCATCCATTAATGTAGTAAATTTTACAACATTGGGATTGTATCCCTTCGACACCATGTCATCTAAAACATTGTAAGCTTCCTCCGACCTACCTTCTTTAGTACTTCAATTTTTCTTCCTCCAATTGCATGTGAACCAAATGATTTACAACACCCGTATCTTTTAAGATTCTACACAATATTAGAATGTCTATATAAAACCCGATGAGGAGGGGTTGGATTCATACCCTGATCTGATGGTATTAATAAAAACAAATATTATTAAAGAGAACAAGGAACTTGCTAGATTATTAGATCGTCTAGATCAAAATCTCGACATCTTAGAAAATATCAATCTCCTTATGTCACAACTTAACACATATCAGGTAATAGCCATAATTTAAAATGTTTTTTTCTAATGTACTCATATGTTCAATTATGAATCTTTGTTCTTTAACTTTTTCATTATCTCACGAAAAAACATTTTCTTTTTTATAAAGAGATTTTTGGAGCTTGGTCAGCCCAGTGTTGGTAGTAGTGGCACTGTAGAGACACCACATAGACCAGACATGTTCGATGTGAAAGGATTGAAACAACATCAGTTGTTGAATATCACCCAGTAAACAAAGACATGGAGATGGATGCATTACTTAAGACCTGGAAAACACAAAAGAAGACTAAAAGAAATTGATGATGTGTAATAATTTTATAAGACAATTAGATGCACATTAAATAGATGAACATGTAATGACTCATATAATGAATTGACATTATGGGTACTTTTTCATCTGATAATATACATGGGCTATTTTTATGGCTTGTATATATCTTTGAATGTAATTTTATTACACACTTAATGATAATTTCAGCTTCTCTTAGTCTTGGTATATTGATTCAATACTCCTTGGTTCTATTGGTTCTATTGGCCTTGACATACAATTTATGCATCAATTTGTGGCTCCATAGATATCATCCTAGTGATTTGAAGGCATTAGTAAACGTGAAATTTAAGAGACTAAATTGTTCAAATTTGGATTTAAATTTTACGTGCTTGTTTGTTTATGAGTTTCAAGAGTTCCAAACTTGTATCTCTTTGTCTTTTAAGAATGGAAATCTCTTTGTATTTTAAGATATAACAAGAGAATCCAAGCAAGACATGGTTCCTTGTGCTTGGTCTATAGAGTCTAGGCAACAAATAGAAATTGGAAATCAATAAAGAAGATGTGACAAAACCACCAAACAACAAGTGTTATCAGTCAAGGACAAATCTGATATATATGTAACAACCATATGAAATTCTCAACAATGACACAATAACACATCCATAAAATTCTTGTACCCACATAAGACATCAAATATGATATTAGAGTAACAGAGATAAACTTCTATTGAATAATCAACCCTTAGGCTATCTCCTTTAGAAGTGGCACAAACTATCTCAATTACTATTACTTTTTAAATAAATATATGTTTTTTGGGTCATATCAGGAGTATAAATTCTCTTTGATATCTCATCAAAAGTTTAAATTCTTACAAAAACTTCCTATCATTATGAAGAGCATGAATAATAATGTTGTTAAGTGAAAAAGTATGAAGAACATTCATGTTTAACAACCTTATCAATAACCCTACTGGCCTCCTCAATGTTTATTAATTATTGCAAATACCATCCATTAATGTAGTAAATTTTACAACAATAGGATTGTAGCCCTTGGACACCATCTCATCCAAAACATTGTAAGCTTCCTCCCACCTACCTTCTTCAATACTTCAGTTTTTCTTCCTCCAATTGCATGTGAACCAAATGATTTACAACACCCATCTCTTTTAAGATTATACCCATTATTAGACTGTCTATAAAACCCAAATGTCAACAATAATCATTGATCCAAGGAGTTGAAAATTCATTTTGACATAAAGACATTGGTATTCTATAGAATTGGCACAATTTAATAGATAAACAAAAACTCGTCTTCTTGAATATGCAACTTGATCTCTACAAATATTAATTCATGATAGTATAACATGATTTTCATTACTTGAAAGAGAGAAATACCTCCATTTTTTATTTTATTTTTATAACTTGGGACTTGAAAAGAATTCTAGTTTAGTAAATCAAGATGAAGGCCTTCAAAATTTCTCAATGTTATTGGTGATTATTTACATATAGTATCTATTGTTCATGAGGAATCTAATGTCTCACTTGGATTTACTTTTCAAGAGTTATTATTGTTGACTACATCACCTTAGCATGATCTTTAGTAAGAATGTCAATTCTTTAGTCATATCGTTCAACAACCATATGGTGTCATAGAAAGTGAAAATCTTAGTTGAAACCTCAAGAAAATAAGTGGAACAACAATTCCACAACTGACAACAAGATTTTCCTACCATTTATTCAAACCATTGTAGCACATCTTTGCAAAATCCAACAATGGATATATATAGAAATGAAAAATACTCAAGCACTAATGTTTATTTGAAGGCCACTAGATTTTGTTCTAATGCCAAATTTTTTAGTGTAGTCCTAAAAGGCCCACATAATATATGGTATGCATCCATATCAAGTAGAATTTTCTAACTACATTATAACCGTTGGTTGCACAAGGGGCCAAGGGGCCAATAATGGTTATTAGCTTTCCATTGAATGGTACAAGGGGACAATATTCCCAGGTATTTGTTAATGTTATTATTGCACTTCCTTCATAAGCATAAATTTGCAAATTGTCCTAGGAAATATTTTCTCTATACTCTAATGGAACCTTTATCTAAAAAAGTACCGGTGATTCCCCATTCCTCCTACTATGCAAAACCAACCTAGAATTTATGGAATCCTTCCAAAGTTTTAACCGTTAAAGGGGAAACTTGGATTAAAGACTTATTCTAAGGATTATAACATCAAATTGGATTATGCACTAGTGATGAGTCAATGGGTGTATTCTATCCAACTACCCTATTTATTTCAACAAAAAAGTGGAGATTTGGTTACGAGAAACAATCACAAACATAGTTCATTATCACAATTGTAGCTTTTAGAAATTGCGTGTAATCACTCTATTGAATACATTGCAATAATTTTGTGTATACAATGTATTATCACAACTGTAGATTTTAGAAATTGCATGTAATCAATTTATTGGATATTGCAAGAATTTTGTGTATAATGTCTACGAGTTTTGTAATTTTTTTTAATGTATAAGAGTTCTTTATGTAATGTATGCAAGTGAAAAATCATAATTGTAGTTTAGTGGTTTCATTATTTTTATACTAATTATGTTGTAAGGAATTTCGCTATGAACCAATTATAAACTGTCATTAGTCATATTTGTTATTTTTGAATATCCATGGCCATAAAATCACTTGTCAAGATCAACATGGAAGTTTTTTCATTAGTCATAGTTTTTTTTTTTGTAAATTAAAAAAGGGAGTTTCCTATTATTGAGATTTTAGAATACATAAATGTCACATGTCAGTAGTGTACCACATGTTATTCCAAATTAGAGGAAACCAGAAGAGGTGGTAGAGTGTAATGTCATTAGTCAAAATGGATATCTTCCATATGCCCTGCCAAACAGAAACTAGAGCAGGTGGAAGATTCAAGTTCTTACTGAACTGTTCTATCCATCTAAGAAAAACTGCCAACTAAAAAAAGATGACAGAACTATAAAATTGCATCATCATAGTACAAAGAGGTGAGATGAGAGTGTGTGAGGTGACCATAGCAAAGAAATTACACATTAGCACCTAGGGGCATGTCGTTTAGAGTGTTGTTGAAATGCCTTGCATGGGTTCGGAAATGTTGAGTTGTAGGTGCATTCAAGAAGGCATCATAGAGAATGTCAATCCATTGGTTCATGAGGATGTCCTTGTGTATCAGGTCATCCATCTGGTTCCTTAGCTTGAATACGAGCTCGAGTTGCTCTGGATGGAAGAAAGGTGGTGGAGCATGGAAGAAATCAACCCTTACCAAGCTTCCTCTATATATGCATGTGTATCTTGATTTATTCTTTTTATATTTTGGTTCAAATTATTTATTCTTTTTATATATTTTGGTTCAAATGTTGGTTTGACTAGGGTGACCTATTGACATGAAGAGAGAGTTCATGTTTTGACTTGGGTTCATTTCCTCTTGACATGAAGAGAGAGTTCATGGTTTGACGAGGGAATTCACCACTTGATGGTCACAAAAAAAGGGTGATCCTCAAATTGAATGCCAATGTGTTAATAAAAGTGAGAGTTCACACTCATTTAGGGTTCAACTAGGGTTCACCATCCCAATGTGTTAAAAAAAGTCATTTCATGCTCGTTTAGGGTTCAACTAGGGTTATCCATGTGATGCAGACATAATGGTGGTTTATATAACTTATAGATTGAATTCTAATGTGTTATATTCCACATAGTCCTCATATTCCAATGTGTTAAAAAAATTGAGAGTTCATGCTTGCTTAGGGTTCAACTAGGGTCCACCACGTGATGGTGACATAAGGGTGGTTATCCAACTTGCATATTGAATGTCAATGTGTTATATTCCACATGGTCCTTAAATTGAATGCTAATGTGTAAAAAAATGTTAATGAGTTCACGCTAGTTTAAGGCTCAACTAGGGTCCACCAGGTGATGCCCACATAAGGGTGGTCATCCAACTTGCAATCTAAATGCCAATGTGTTATCTTCCACATGGTTATCGAGGGAATGCATGAACTCACTGTGGCAATTATTTCACCTTAACATAAACTCATTTTGGCCTTGTAGGTCATATCAATGCCACTTCCAAAGTGATTTAATACTTGATTTGTGGCATAAAAATATCACAAGATCATGGCTTGCACCCTTGATGGTCATAGGTGAATTTCAAACAAAGTTCATTTGTCTTGATGGATTCTCACATTCCATCATCATTTCCTTTGTTCATTCCACAACATAAAAGTTATTTGAGAAGAAATCAAGAATGTCTATCTCTATTTCCTTTGGTAATGCGTTCTTCATTGGTTTAATTGATAGAGGTGGAAATAAGAGGTTAAACCCTTTTTCATCCCCAAGGGTTTGTGAGTAGAATTGAAAGGAGATGGTTATGGATTTGTATTTCTAGTAAAAGGGGATCCCAGGTTTTGAAAGGCAACGATTATGGATTTTGACATGATCTTTCATTTTCAAGTATCCTTTTGAACAGGGTCCAAATTTTCTTTTCACCTTTTAAAAATCTTAGTTAGATTTTGGTTTGAGAAAAAAAATAATAATAATGTCATTGCAGATGCAAGGTTTCTATTTAACAACAAATGTTTTCATTGAAGGTTTGTCTGCCAAAAAATATCATGGAGATTGCATGGGTTTTAGACATGCAAGGGTTCTAGGGTTTATCAATTTCCTACATTAGGATCAGTACTTTGTGCAAAGTTGTGTATTCCTGTTAAGGATTTTTTTTCCTTCAAAAATATCCTAGGTTTTATTACCAGAGAAATTTGTCTAGCTTCTATTCTGATGACATTGGTGTTTCTCATTTCATTTGTTTTGGTTTTAAATCCAATCTCCAACATTTTCCTCAACGTAGTTAGGGTTATATTATTAGAAGTTTGAAATAAGATGGTTGGTTTTCTTATTTCATTTGTTTTGGTTTTAAATCCAATGTCCAACATTTTCCTTAGGGTTCTATTGTTGGAAATTTGAAAAAGATGTTTGGTGTTTCTCATTTCATTTGTTTTGTTTTAAAGCGAAATTTCAACATTTTCCCCAATGTCGTTAGGGTTTTACCATTGGAAGTTTGCAATAAGATATTCAACAATTATTTAATTCACTACATTTACCATAATTGCTTATTAGTAGACTTGTGTTTTATTAGTGAAATTTTATTAATGAATGTTATAGATGTTTGATAAAAAAAAATTCTCAAAAGTCCTTTTTAGAGACTGTACACTTTTGGTTATAATTGTATTAAGTAAATACTTTTCACATTCATGAAACATATATCATAAAATAATGATCAACATACTATGAATAAGGGAATCAATATTTATTTTTGTTTTTAAATAAATATATATCATCGCAAGAGATACAAATGTAAGGATTCTTGCAACGAAATAACTATACTATCAATGAAAAATATTCATCTATTTTATATCTATTTCGTCACAAGATTCCTTACATTCGTCGCTCTTGCGACAATACCTTCAACAACTAATTCGTCGCAAGATTCTTCACCTTGTCCCTCTTGCGACAATCTCCCTAACTTTTCTCTCTTGCAACGATCTCCCTACATTTTTTGTATTGCGAATATCTCCCTACATTATCGCTCTTGTGACGAATTCCATACCTTGTCGCTCTTGTAGCGATTCCCCTTCCTTTTCTCTCTTGCAATGATTTTCCTAACTTGTTTCTCTTGCGCCTATATCCCTTCCTTGTCGTGCTTGCGACGATTTCCCTACCTTGTCTCTCTTGCGATAATATCCCTTCCTTGTCGTGCTTGCAACGATTTCCCTACATTTTCGCTCTTGCAACAATATCCCTTCTCTATCACTCTTGCAACAACTTATTTGTTTCGTCACTCTTGTGATGTTGTTTCAGGTTTGTCGCACTTTCCATGACATGTGAAACGACATTTGGGAGACCCAATATTTGTTTCTATATCCACGACATAACTTCGCAAGAGTGTCGAAAGAGTGGTTACAAAATGACCCAAATTTACTAGTGTGCAGACTCCAACTCCACATGCTCCTTACTGAGCTATTGTTCAGTTATCTCCTCTAACAGATTATCTTCTGTCAGTTCCTCTACTTGTACATTACACTTATCGAAAATAAAGAATTCAACATATTCTTTGATTTGTGTAAATAAGTTCCTACTCTCCCACATTTTTAATAAGTAAAAGGATGGGTAATTTGGATAGTTACAAAGAATATATATCGAAACAAAACTATTTATCATTTTTTTCTCAAGTCAGTATCACTAATGTTTATAAAGATGATAATATACCTAATTATACTTTTATTTAAAGATGATCGTATACCTAATTATATTTTTATTTTATTTATAAAACTAAAAAGATTAAAATTTAATTTATATATCAAGATAAAATATTGGAATTTTTGAAATACAATTATGAAATCAATAAAAAAACTAAAGTCAAAATGAAAAATTAAGTATCAACTTGCCAAGAAAACACAGGAAGATAACTCTAGTGAACCATATCTTTGATTTATATCCATGAAAAAAAAAAATGGACTCCAATTATGGAGTTAAAATAAGAGAATATGTGTAAGTTATCTAGTTGCAATGAGGAGATCAAGAATTTTCATTGTAAGTAGTTTTGGTCAGATGATAAGGAAAAATTTCAAATAATATACATCTTGAATGGACCTAATGGTTAAGAACATGTGTTTCTTCCTAAAAATTCATAATTTCAAATGCAAAATAAATATGATATATATGCCTTCTAAAATTTAGTTAGATTATTATTATTATTATATCATTTATTGTATCGAACATTCAAATATAAATAAAGTTTAAATTATTGTATATCATATTTTGTTAATTTATCACAAAACTGTTTTTACAAGGATTAGATTCAAATCATTCCATACTAAATTGTGTTAGTTTTTTTAAATTCCTTTTGTAAAGTTTGTATTAATTATATATATATATATATATATATATATATATATAAACTTTTTGTTAATTTAATTTTAACTTTTTAAAATCTAAGTAAATAGTGCATTAGTTTAATATTATTTTTTAAAAAGTTATGTAAATTTTGTGTTAGTTTAGTGTACAATATTTTTAAAATTGATGTAAACTCTATTAATATTATAACATTATATGTAAATTGATTTATGATATTAATTTTTAAAAGTTTATCTATTTTGTGTTAATATTAAATGTAAACAAAAGATGTTAATATTAAATGTAAATAAAAGATTTTTGAAATATTGATTAGCATTATAAAAGTTATATAAGTATTTTAGCATTTTTCCTTTTAATAATATTCATTATAAATATTCATGAAATTGTCATGATTTATAGAATTGGATATGGTGTTTATTGTTATGGACGTTAATGAAATTAATTTTCATTATAAATTTAGATAATAATAAATAAATTGTAATCACAAAATTAAATTCATTTGGAAATAGAATTTGATGTCTTATTATATAGAAGTAGATATGATTGCCACATATAAGTCTACAATAACATAAATTTAGTAGAAGTGTTTTTAGAAATAATAACCTAAATCTAATTGAAGTGTAATTAATAACTAATAAAGATAATAAGTAATAATTCTCTTATTATCTTTATTAATCATTAATTTATCATTTCAATAAATATAGAATTGACACATTAATTAATTCTTTTCAGTTTTGTAGTATACAATTTTTTTTCAAGAAAAAAAGCTTTATATATGATATTTTGAGAAGAAACTAGAATATAAGTAAATATTCATTTTAAAACTCAAAAACACTACCAACACCTTTGAATATATCTCTGTCCTTTATCCTAAACTACAACAATTTATTATAAAAAATGGTCCTCTATCCTAAACTACAACAATTTATTTAAAAGATGATCTTACTCAATTTGTAGTTAAACTCTTACATACAAACAAAAAAAAACTAAAAACCAACACATGTGAGCCTATGTCTATCATCTATCCTAAAATACAACTACTTATTACAAAAAAATCCTTACTCAATTTGTATTTAAACTCTTACATTTCATGCAAAACAACCAAATGAGATTGAAAAAGATAAAACTACAATTACTTATTAAAAAAAAAACTCCTTACTAAATTTGTAGTTAAAATCTTACATCACATACCAGAGAACAGAAAGGGACTTGGAAAAGACAAAAACAATTCATGAATCCAACCAAAAAAATATTAAAAAAACAACTTACAAAAAGGAATATTAGCCAAATCCACTTGTGCTTTATCTCATTATGAGAATTCCCCTTCCTACACTTAGAATGCTTCTAACATGTAGTTATCTACATTACTTTACGATATTATATTAAAAAAATGACTTTTACTCAATTTGTAATTAAAAAATTAAACTCTTATATCTGGTGTACGATAACCCATCTGAAGAAAACTAAAACTACTTATAAGAACAAGACTCCTACTCAACTTGTAGTTAAAATCTTACATATCATACAAGAGAACAAAAAGCGTTTGAAAAAGACAAGAACAAATGTTGAATCCAACAATTATTTTTTGAAAAACCAACTTATGAATAAGGAATATTCAGCCAAAGCCACTTGGACTCTAACTCATTGTGACAAGGGCCCTTCCTAGAATGATAATGCTTGTAACATGTACTTATAGACATCACTCGGTTATGTTGTATTCACTAAAGGAAATTATTTTCGAGTTACATTGAATGGAGAAGAATTGGTTAGTATATGATTGAATAATAAAAGTTTTAATATAAATGATTTATATGCTTACACATTTACAATTGATTATTTCATCTTCTCATTGTAAACATGTTTCGAGTTAATAGTACAAGATAAATGAAAGAGTGTTATCAAAAATATCAAGATTGTGTATGCACACAAAATCACGATTATGGATATGGGCATTTAACCTTAGTCGAATACATCCAATGATGTTTTTTTTAGGAGTTGATAAACTATAATTTTCGAAATAATGATCAAATCCAATTTAGTTTTTAGTTTTTGAAACACCAATTAACAAATTTATACCTTAATTTTTGAAACATTAATTAATATGTCTATTAATCCAAGTGTTTCAATTTAATGTTATGAGATAAAGAGTGAGCTATGGGGAACTTTCGATGGGTAGTCTTGTAAACACACAAGTAAGAAATTCAATGAGAGCACATAAAAGATGTTATACACACGTTTATATTAATATAAATATATGTATATAATTTCAAATTGAAATGTGAATTAATTTTTAATATTGTTAGTGTCGTTTTAATATACTTCCCATCATAAAATTTTATTATATGAAAAAAAAACCTTTACACAATTTACTTCCCAATGTCTGATTCTAACATATGAGCGTCTGATTCTGACATATGAGCTTCTTCCCTTTTGGCTCTATTTCACACTAATTTAGCCTCTCCTCAACCTTGGCCTAATCTCCTGTGTTCGGCTACCTTTCCTTTGACCGGATACTTCACAAACGAGAGACCACATACATGCCCAAAGACTTACAATTTATGCATGGAAGATACACTTATAAATCAACAAAAAAAATTCCTAAGAATTTGCAACTAACTACAACAATACCACTCTCGTTGTTTACAAGATCGATTAGATCAAATCCTCCATACTTAGTACAACCCATATAATCCCACTAATTTTCTCAATTAATCCATTTACATCATAATTAGGGAAACCAAACCATTTACATCTAGAATATGATTACAAACTTAGGAAAAAAAGTCAAATCCATTAAGGGAACCCACTCCCTTTAGTAAACTTCAAGACACCCTTAGGCCTTCTCAACACGGTTGATTTACCAAGAAAAATTATCCTACATCAGACTCCCACGGTAAAAAAAAAATTCATGATCTCATGGTCACGAGTCTTCATTTGTTGAAGTCCTCCTCGATCCCAAATATTATGTTGTTGTCAACTTTCCTTGATGCCTTGCTCCTATATTGTTGCTTCCTGCAACCTTCGTCGATCCCATATTTTACTTTGTTGTTTGTCAGTTACCTTGCTGATATCATATCTCTCAGCCAACTACAATTTGTGGTTGACTATCCGTTTCATCTCATGGTATTTCCATCTGGACTTCTTCATCATCCACTTCCACATACCATCTATCTCAATGTCCAACTTTGTTCCCTGCTGGTACATGTCATTGCTACAAACTTGTTGTTGCTTCTCTATAGACATAATGTGTATTTCTCTTACTTCCATCTCTTCATATTTCTATTCATCTTCCTATTGCAGAAAAAATTAATCTTCACAAGACAACCCTATGTATTGACTAAGCATTCTTCATATTTCTGTTGCAACTAAGCATTCTTGAATGTTTTGTGTCTGCTACTGTTATGCAGTCTTTCTTTTCCTTTAGAATTCTCTACCCATTCTTCCAGTAACCTTATTTCTTCTTCAAAATCCATTTGTACTACATCTAAGTGATTTCCTTCCACTTTGTCTTCCTCAAGGTTTTTTCCATGAGTCCTTTCTATATGATTCACTGCTAGAAAAAGATCTTACTCTTTATTATCAAACTCTTCATAATGTGACTGAAAATGACCCTCATCCTGATCACCTTCATGAGACAATGCCATCTCTTTCTCCCTCATAACAAATTATTGGATCTTCTCACCTATAAACACACACCAATAATTAGTTTTAAAAGCATAAGTTGACATCTTCCATGTACATGTTGATTTGAACTTTCCTTATAGTCCATGAGACTCTCAAGAGATCTCCCATCAACATATCCATCATCATCCTCTCCAAGGAATGATCCATGCTTTGCTTCAAAGATTTGAACTTATCCTTATTTTCTTGACCTCTGTCTAAACTAAGATCCTCTGAGTTTCTCTTCCTTCAACAAAGCACTGAAGATGTGCCTCAATATATGTCTCAGTTCCCTTACAAATAATTTCACAATAGTCCACCTGAACTTATTCTTCACATTCCAACCTCATCTTTGGTATTCATCACTTTATTGTAACAGCTCCATCACTATATTAAGTGTTTCCTTTAACTCAAGAAATTCCTTGTCAAATTCCTCTTGACTCATCTCCTTTCTGCCAATTATTCTGGCACTCTCTTTCCTCCTATTGTGGCTTCTCTCTGAACCCCTGACCTGACTATCAATAGTCATCTCCATCTCTTCCTGTTTGTAACCTTCTTTTTTCCCAGTGTGATCTATATCAAGCCTTTCATATGTAGTAAGTCTGCTCACCTACCACTTAATACCTCATCAACCTTTCCATTGAGATTAACCTTTTGGCATCATAGGTTCTCTCCTTTAGAACCTTTTGATCATCCTATGCTCTGTTAAATTATGAGCTTGATTTCTTATGCAGATTAATTATTTTATTTTATTCAACACTTTGATTCCAGCTTAATACACTTCAACAATACCAAATCATAATCGAATGGAAATAACTATATAGATAAGTAAGCATGCACATCAACAACACATATACCTTGGGGAAACCCTGTATAGGAATAAAAACCACAACAAACGATATTCCTTTATTGCATTAATAATGTAAGATCACTTACAAATATACACCATGAATGTTATGCTCTTAAAGAGCTTTTCAGGATGACCCTGACCTGAAAAAGACCTAAAGGACCTGCTGAAATACACCTCTGATATGCTGCCTCTATTGTGGATATACAACAATGATATGCTACTGATATATGCCTCTGATATGTAGCCTCTATTTTTGATATACAACACTGATATGATGCTTTGGTATGCTGCCTCTTTATCACATATATACTCCTTTATTTCTTCTCCCTTAACCTGCATAACAAAACTGTGTTGAAGAGAGGGGTCAGAATTTGTTTATATAGGATGAAGAGAAGAAGAGGAGAGGCTCAAAATAGTAACTTGCTTGCATGATTTAATCATAACTCAGCTTCATACTTTAGTCTAAACTTAGAACTAGACTTGATATTGGTATACTTTAGTTCGAAAATAGAACTAGACTTGAGACATGTATACTTTAGTTCAAAAATAGAACTAGAATTAAGACTTCATTTGCAACTTAGCATTACACTTTAGTTCGAAAATAGAACTAGACTTAAGACTACAGTTACAACTTAGCATTACACTTTAGTTCTAAAATAGAACTAGACTTAAGAATTTAGTTAGAACTCAGCATTACACTTTAGTTCTAAAATAGAACTAGACTTAAGACTTCAGTTAAAACTCAACATTACAGTTTAGTTCTAAAATAGAACTACACTTAAGACTTCAGTTACAACTCAACATTACACTTTAGTTCTAAAATAGAACTAGACTTGAGACTTCAGTTATATCTCGACTCTTTACAAGGCAATTCAAAATTTTCTTCATGGTGGATAATGTTACACGTGCCAATGCACTAGTTCAATACATTTATATCATTTGCAATATTAGGAATATCGTTTGTTTCTAGCTCATAGGAATTTTATATTCAACCTAAGTTTTCCTAGATGCCTTAACTTTTTCTCATGGCTCACAAGGTTTGAATAGGCTCATAGAGGTTGGGTGTCCCCCCTGACTTTTTCACTAGTCTGTCTATTCTCACAGAGCTTGTATGTTCCCCCTTACTTTTTCGCTACATTGTCTATGCTCACAAAGGTTGTACATTCCCCCTGAATTTTTCATTAGAATCACATAGCATCTCATTCGACTTTTTCATTAGACTCACATAGCATCTCGTTCGTCCTGACTTTTGGTTTGACTCAGAGAGGTTGTACATTCCCCCTGGATTTTGTCAATACCTCACAAGACTGGTTGATTCTCCAAATCTCCCTGGCTAGCCTCAAGGTGGCCCATATGGCCTCTCATTGGAGAATCACTATCGATACTGCTAAATTTAACACTCCCTCTCCACAAGGGAGTCATTCTTATCCACACCAAGATTTCCTCTCAATTGCACAAACTGTCTCGAGGTCAGAACCTTCGTCAGGATATCAACTACCTGCTTGCTCGTGGCTATGTACTGTAACTTTACAATTTTTCTCTCGATCAAGTCTCATATGTAGTGGTACCTCATGTCAATATGTTTTGACATGTAGTGAAATACAAGGTTCTCTTTCAATTTTATGCAACTTTGATTATCACAGTGAACTATTGTCATCTCGATCTTGTCTCCAAACAACCTAGAAACCAATTTTTTGAGCCATACTACATCCTTGCTACCATCACTTGCTGCAATGTAATCAATCTCTTTTGTACTCTGTGTAATGGATCCCTTCTTCTTTCTTGACCAAGATATCATAGAGGATCCTAAACTGAAGCAGTATCTAGAAGTACTCTTCCAATCCACTGGGCTTCCTGCCCAATCAACATATGCATACCCATGCAGAAATAAACCACCATTGGATGTATATCTCAGACCATAAGTAATGGTCCCTTTGAGATATCTCAATATGTCCTTTGCTGCCACCCAGTGTCTTTGTCTTGGTTCATTCATGAACTAAATCATTGCAATCACTGCATAACATATATCTGGCCTAGTGTGGATCATGTACATCAATGATCAAATCGGTTTCCTATACATGGTGGGATCCACCAGATATGAACCTGTATCATAATCATGTAGCTTCCTCATGTTGGTAACCATTAGAGTAGACATGGATTTGCAATCCATCATACCAAACCTCTTTAGTACATCCACTGTGTATTTTCCTTTTTCCAGAAATATCTCACCTTGTCTTTTCCATACTTCCAATCCTAGGAAGTAATGCATCAAGCCTAAGTCTTTCATATCAAATTTTGAGGTTAGCTCCCTCTTACACCAGGTAATTATCCCTTCATCTCCTGTTAGAAAGATATCATCAACATACATGATTAGTATAACAGGTTGGTCACCTCTTACCTTGAAGTATAGATTTGCATCAGCATCACTTTTCTAAAATACCACGCTTTTAAGAAAGCCATCAATCATGTCATACAAAACTCTAGGATCCTTCTTAATACCATACAAGGCCTTCCTTAGCTTGCATACATGAGTTCCTTTGTTATTCAATACAAAACTTTCTGGTTGCTCCACAAAGACCTCTTGTTCAATATTTCCATTCAAGAATGTTTCTTTTACATCCATCTGATGTAGCTTCCAACCAAGAATGGGAGAGAAAGAAATAATAGTTTGAATGGAGGTATACCTGGATATAGGAGAAAAAGTCTCTTCATAGTTGATTCCTTCTTTTTGAGTGAAGCCTATGGCTACAAATATTTCTTTGAACTTTTCCACACTTCTATCAGCTAGATGTTTGATCTTATAGATCCATTTGGAAGAAACCATTGATTTATCTTTTGGCCTCGACACAATGTCCCAAACATTGTTCTTTATAATAGACCTATATTCCTCAAGCATGGCATCCTTCCATACTTTTAGTTTATCTACTTCTTCAAATGAAGAAGGTTTGACATCACTAATGATTCTCATTAGTCCAACATAGCCTCCAAACCTGTGAGGCCTCTTCCTTTCCCTAAAATTTCCTTTGTGAGGAGCTATCCTTTCTACTTCATGCACTATTTATTTAAGCCACCCTGGTTTCCTTTTGGCTGGAGGTTCTTCATGAGTTATTTCTAACACTTCAGTAGGTTCTAGGGGCTCATTACTTGGCCCTTCAAGAAGTTCCTCCCTCTAATCATCTGACTCTTCATTTTCAGAAGAGGGTGAATCTCGTTGAACTACTTCTGATTCTTGTTGAAGCTCTCTGAATTTCTTAAATGCAACTTCCTCATGGAAATTCACATCTTTTATTACCTCTATTTTCCTTTGACCGGGTACATAAATCCTGCAAGCCTTGGATTTCTCATTGTACCCCACAAAACCCCCTTTATTTCGTAAGTGTTCCATCTTTGTCCTTTTTTCCTTAGGGACATGAATATACACATGACACCCAAATATCCTTAGATTCCCTACTTCAAGTTTGATCCCTGAGAAGACCTCTTCAGGAGTCTTGTCATTCAAGATCGCATGTGGACACCTATTTTGAATATACATGAAAGTGGAGGTAGCTTCTACCCATAAATAATTTGGAGGATCATGGTCAAACATCATTGCTTTCACTGCCTCACAAATTGTCCTATTTTTCCTCTCATCAACTCCATTTTGCTGAGGGTTATATGGCACGGTCAATTGTCTCTTGATTCCTACTAACTTGTAGAAATCCTCAAACTGGAGAGATTAAAACTCTCCTCCATTGTCTATTCTAAGGATTTTGATGTGTTTCTTTGTCTTCTTTTCAACAAAGGCTTTATACTATTTGAATTTATCAAATGTGTCACTTTTATCTTTAAGAAAATATATCCAACATTTTCTTGAGTAATCACCAATAAAAATTACATAATACAAACAACCACTGAGTGAGGGAGATGACATGGGACCACATAAATCAGAATGAACCAGATCTAATATGCCATGAGCTCTGTTGTCACTACTAGGAAATCCTTTCTTTATATTTTTACCTAGCATGCATCCCTTACAAATTTCATTTTTACTAAGAGAAATGAATGGCATGCCACATACCATGTTATATAGATCTGGAAGATCTTTGTAATGAATATGTCCAAGTCTTTTGTGCCACAACTTGCTGGATCTAGTCACATCATGATCCAATGCCTGAATTGACTGTCGTGACACGACGTACATTAGTGCGTTCTTGTCCTTGAAGATCACCCAATATCCCTTGTCCTCAAGGGTTTCAACTGATAGTAGATTCTTCTTGATCCCTAGAACATATAATACTTCATTAACATGAAGTCTAGCCCCAGATTCCAATCCGAAGGAGATAGATCCTACTCCCTCTATCTTATAACATTTGTCATCCCCAATCTCAACATGCTCTACAAAATATTTTGTCTCGAAAATTGAGAGGATCTCCTTGTACCATGTCATGTGCTTTGATGCACCACTATCTACTAACCAATTTTTTGGCCCCATGAAAAATGAACTGGATAAGGCAGAAACCAAGTAATATTCTTTTCTATTTTCTTTCTCATTAGAAGAACTTTTCTGATTTCTTTAGGATTCATCATCCTCAACAGTTGAGGCATGATGTTTCCCTTTCCTTGGATATTTATTTCTAAACCAAGAATATTTAGCAAAATTACCCAACTTATTACAACTAAAGAATTTAATCTTAGATGTATCAATATTATTGCCTTTGAATGTACCTTTGGTGTTTGGATTCCTTTGAGAGCCTTTCTGGAAAGTGCCTTTCTTCTTTCCCTTGAATCTTGATGCTAAATCTGAATGCTCTTCTTTTGTTGGCTCGTGTAAATTCTAACCTTGTACAATGTCTACTGTAAACAGATATTCAGAAAAGAATATAAGAGATACAATGGAAAATGCAAACATTACACAGAGATTTTTCCCCTGGAAACCCAAACCGGGAAAACCAACATATATTATATTCATACATTGTGTTACATTGTTTACAATACAATATACATATAGGAGCCAACGACATCCAAAACCCTAGCCCAATGACTTGGATTAGTCCAAAACCCTAATTCCTTAACCAAAAATAGAAAACCATCGGCAAAAAACCATGTGTTGAAAAACCACCTAAATATCATGTGGTCTCAGAAATATAACACATACCCAACATTCTCCCACTTGTTGTTTTCTTTGCACACAGGGGGTTACAGGGTTACATAGTCAACAATCCAGGGTAGCAATGCCCATGGATCCTCTACACCAAGAGAATTCCCAGTGCTCACAGATTTTGTTAATGAATCTGCAACATTCTTCAAAGTGTCCGCCTTCATTAGTGATACTTTCTTTTCTTCAATCATGTCTCTCACAAAGTGATATTGAACATCAATGTGATTTTTATTTGAATGATAAGCAGGGTTCTTTGCCAAGAAAATTTCACTCTGACTGTCACACTCTATCCTTACAGCTTCTTGTACCAACCCAATACCTGAACACAATCTTTGTAACCATACTGCTTCCTTACTTGCATGAGTGGCTGCCATGTATTCATATTCTGTAGTTGAAAGTGCCACTACAACCTGTCTTTTGCTCATCCAACTTATTACTCCTCCAAACAGGTTAAACACATACCCACTTGTAGATCTCCTACAATCAAAATATCCAGCCCAGTCTGCATCCACAAAGCCATGTATATCAACCACTCTGTCCAATCCCAGTCTTCCTTCGTAGCACAATCCATAGCTAGCACTGTCACGAAAATACCTAAAAACCCTTTTTACCGCTATCCAATGCTCCTTCCCTAGTTTTGACATATACCTGCTCAAAACTCCCATTGCATGTGCAATGTCCGGTGTAGTACAGACCATTGCATACATCAAACTGCCAAATACACTTGCATATGGAACATGAGACATGTCTTCCTCTTCTTCATGTGTCTTGGGACACTGATACTCAAATAAATTTACACCAATAGGAATAGGAACCTTGACCAGTTTACATTCCTGCATATTAAACCTCTGCAATATTGTCTCGACATATTTTCTCTGATTTAACCAGAGTTTCCTCTTTTTTTTATCTCTTTTAATTTCCATGCCCAAAATGAAATTTGAAGCACCAATATCCTTCATGTCGAATTTAGAGGAAAACTGAGTTTTCACATCCTGGATAATCTCCTTGTTGTTTCTTATCAGCAACATGTCATCCACATACAAGACAAAATAAATCAAATGATCACTAATTAATTTAGAATACACATAGTGATCCTCTTTTCTTCTTGTGAAGCCAAGTCCCAACATATAAGTATCAAATTTTTTATACCACATCCTTGGTGATTGTTTTAAACCATACAGGGACTTTTTCATCTTGCATACCAGCTCCTTCTTTCCTTTCACAATATAACCTTCTGATTGCTTCATAAATATTTCTTCTTCCAGATCCCCATGCAAAAATGTTGTCTTCAAATCCATCTGTTCTATTTCAAAATCAAATGCAGCAACAACAGATAACAAAAATCTTATAGAGGTTAACTTGGCAACAAGAGAAAAAATCTCACCAAAATCAATTCCCTCAACCTGGGAATAACCCTTTGCTACTAATCAAGCTTTGTATTTCTCCACTTTTCCTTCTTCATTCAGCTTCTTTTGAAATACTGATTTGCTTCCAATGGGCTTTCTTCCAGTTGGCAACTCCACTAGATCCCAAGCCTCATTCTTATCCGAAGATTCCATTTCTTCTTCCATGGCCCTTTTCCATAGATTTCCATCCTCTGAATCCACTGCCTCCCTTTCCGGTAGCCTTCTTTCTCGATCCGATCTCCTCAATACCGGAGTATGAGGATCTTCTTCTTCTGATCCATGTTCTTCTGTAGAGTCTCCTTCATCATCCTTTAAATCAAATGCTATCTTCTCTGTTTCTTCCTTACTTGGTAGGACTTCCTATTTAACAACATCCTTCATTTCTCTAAATACCACATCTCGGCTATACACTACCTTCTTAGTTTCTGGGTTCCAAAGATTATAACCTTTGAGACCATCTTTATATCCAATAAAGATACATTTTTCAAACTTCTTATCCATCTTACTCCTGTTTTCCTTTGGAACATGAACATATGCATCACAACCAAATACCTTAAGATGTGTGAGAGAAGGTTCCTTACCAGTCCATACCTCTTGTGGAKTCTTTTCAACCAACGCTGACGAGGGTGATCTGTTGACTAGATAACATGCAGTACCCACTACCTCTGCCCATAACTATTGCCCTATCTTGGCACCACTGAGCATGCACCTTGCTTTTTCCATCAGTGTCCTGTTCATCCTTTTCACAACTCCATTCTTCTGAGGTGTATATGGATTAGTATTATGCCTTGCTATACCACACTTCTTACATAATTCTTCAAATTCATTTCCACAGAACTCTCCATCGTTATCTATCCTCAACACCTTAATTTGTTTCTCTGTTTGATTCTCAACAAGAGCCTTAAACTCTTTAAACCTGTCAAATACTTCAGATTTCTTCCTGAGAAAATATATCCAAGTTTTCCTCGAGAAGTCATCTATAGATGAGACATAGTACATAGATTTTCCCAATGATGGGACCAACAGAGGTCCAAAAACATCATTGTGAACTAGCTGTAAAGTTCCTTCTTCCCTCGTTGCACCAGAGGGGAATCTTATCCGATTCTTCTTCCCATATAGACAAATGTTCATAGAAATCAAAATCTAGAGAGAAATTAGACATACCTTAAACCATACCTTTACCGTGTAGTATTCGAAGGCCCTTCTCTCCGATATGCCCCAATATTTGATGCCACAACATAACCTTTTCTCCAGAGACTATAGGAGTTATTTCTTCTTCAACTTCCATATCAGGAACAATGGAGCTATTACACCCATCACTAATAGTGCTTCCTAGCATATTATAAAGAGTTCCAAACTGAACTCCCTTCATCAACACCATTGCTCCTCGAACCATCCTGCAAGTTCCCTTTTCAAAAAATGTTTTTACCCCAGCATCTTCCATTTTTCTTATAGAAATCAAATTTCTGGCCATACCTGGGATGTGTAGAACACCAGACACTGTTCTTATCCTTCCATCTATGAGTCTCAACTTTACCCTTCCTCTTCATATGATTCTGGTTGTCGAATCATTACCCAAGAAAAAATTACCTCCATCATACTTTTCATATTCATAGAACCACTCCTTGTGGGGAGTCATATGAAAGGATGCACCTGAGTCAATCAACCATGCCTCATGATTTGCATGTGTGCTTGAAGAGGCCAAGTACACATCCCCTCCTTCTTCCTTGGAGGTCTTTTCTTCTGTAGAAGAAGATTCTTCAGATCCCTTCGTTTTCTCAACTTTGGATCTACATTGCTTCTTGTAGTGCCCTTCTTTTCCACACCTGCAACATACCCTTCCAAACTTTCCAGGAGATTTAGATCTACCCTTAGACTTAGATCTCCCACTTGAGAAATTAGATCTATTTCTTTCCTGTAACGACCCTGCTTAAATAAATGTAAAGGATTATTAATTATAATTAAATTGATAATCTGATTATCCTAAGATGTTAGCCAAACAATAATTGTTTCCTATATAATATTAATTAAATTAATTATCATTAATTATTTGTTCATAATTGTCAATGGTTCTTTAATTATTAATCAACTCTTTAATTATGTGAGTAAAGAATTAATAGGGTTGATAATTTAATTTATTAAAACTTACATATATGAGTGGGATAACAAACATTAAATAAAGGACAAGAGGTATTAAATAAATGCGATAAGATATTTAAGAATGGGATAATATATTAGGTAGGGAGTAAATGAAGGGAAGTCGGTGAAGGAGGGATAAGGGGGGAAAGGAGTTTGGGGGGAGGATTATTATACGGGAGAGTTGGCCATGGATTTTGGGGGAGCTCTGAGTATTGCAGAGAGGGAGGTGAAATTTTGTGAGTGTCATTGACACAGTGGACCACAGTTGCTGGGGGTTTTGGGCACGGAGGGCCAGGATATCCATTGATATCATGGGGCTAGGGAGCTACCTAGTTGGCAGGGAGGATGGTTTTGGGTAGTGTTTTCCAGAAGCAGGAAGGAAGCAAGCGGCGGGCAAACACAGGTTGATAGCATCAGGTTCAGGTATTTACCAAGATATGCATTGTTTTGTATAAAAATTTGTTATTAAATATTATTATTATGATGAATTTGAATTGCGAATGTGCTAATGAAGTAATTTTTAATTTTTACTRTTGTGTTGTAATTTAATGGTTGTTTAAATTAATTCTTCCATTACATTTGGTATCAGAGTTGTAGTTGAAACATTGGAGCCTTAAGGGCCACGTTCCGAGCTCAAATTCCCCTCCGCTTAACCTGCACACAAAACATAGAAACATTAATAAAAATAAAAATAAAATAAATAAATGCAAAACAAATTACTGAAGTAAAATAAGCAACTAGGTCGTTACAACAAAAACAATTAAAAAGCTCTCAATTTGCTTGTTTTTCTAAGCCCATTTCATGGCAGAAACCCACCAGACCTGTAAACTCTCTAGAATCCATGGCATACTTTGAAATGAGTTGTTGAGGGAGACAGACTTATTCAGGTGAGTCTATAACAGGGGAGATGGATTCGTGTGAGCATGTGAGTCGGGGAGATAAATTCATGCAGGTGAGTCGGTCATATTGGGATTCATTTTAGTCCTCTAATAACTAAAGGCGACCGATTAGAATAAAGAGGTGTAAAACTTTTCTTTTAAAGTCCCGTAGTGGCGGCCTAACTAGCTAGGGGAGCATGAATACCCAGAGGAAAAGGCACCAGAAACGCCATTGCTAGAAAGATTTCTATCTTAGGATCCGACCCGAATCATTATAAGGGAATGAATACAAAAAAAAAGACACCCCTTGAAAAGAAAATATTGGCCCTCTCTATTTTAAGAAGGGATATGCTAAAACAAAAAGATTTACATCTGGAGATCGACCGCTGTAATGGCCATTTTAGCACTTGAAATAAGATTCAAAGCTTTTCCATTTTATTGTTACATTCTTACCAAACCTTTCGGCAAGCGAGGCACATTACTCCCACAGTGTTGCGATACTTGTGCAATAGAAATGATAAGGGTAATGTCTAGGCTGCAACTTACCTTTCCACCAGTAGTATATCTAGCAGCTTCCTGAATTTAAATTACCCTAAAATCCCTCGATAAAAGCCCAAGAAACGCATTAGAATAAAAATGCCCAAAAGATCGTGAAGATAATTAAATGAATCTAAACAGAGATACCCTAATAGTTTCATGGCTTTGCCTCCAACTTTCGATGTGATGATTTGAAAACAAAATGGACAGATTAATAAAGGAAACTGAAATCCTAAGTTTAAGGAATTACCTTCTCAACATTCCAACTACTTCTACCTTAGTTTCTCTTTCTCATAATCAGTACACTGCAAATAAAATCGATATCATTCACATAAGGTTTCTGGTATTCTTCAAAACTTATATCTGTTCAGAAATTACTACAAAAAAATGAGGCTGATCAAAACTAATAAGTCGTACCAGAATTTTTTTTTGGGCTGTTGGACCCCAAAATTTCAGAGCTGCAATATTCTAAGCGCTTGCCCCCTTTTCTTATGAATCGTATCCACCTGATACAATAAAGGGAGTTTATGTGTTGCCATTTAATTATGAAAGAGTATAAAATGAGAATAACAGGAGGAAAACTCAGATTAATATTCTATTTAATAAGAAAGAAAGGAATGATTTTATTTAGGGTTTTACTTGAAAAAAAAAAAAAAAAAAAAAAAAACATTATTACTCACGTAGATAGACGGGAATGTTCCATTGTTAAGGCAAAACGATAGCAGTACATGCCACAATGCAAAACTCCACAAGTATAAAATCCCAGATTATATATCGACTAGTGATGCAATATTATTAGTAAAAGATTGAATCAACACCCAATTAGTCAAATGATGAGATAATCAAAGCCATAAGAAAATATTCTATATATTTGTACCTATTGTCTCTATTCACAGGCATATAAAAGCAAATATTACAAATATCTCCCTAAAATTGGATGAGTTTTTGTATAAATCTTTTCTGTACAGAGCTTTAAATGTCGCCTGCATTGCCCGTATCTATAGATATATACCAGAAAATATACAAATGTTAAGCACCGAGGAAGCACCAACACACAGGGCGCAAAGGGAGAGCCCTTGGGTCAATAAGTATTGCACTACCAATCGAGGTTCGAAGCCCGTCAAGTATCATAAACGTATCTGCACACACAGCCCGTTAAGGTTCGAAGCCCGTTCCACATAGTCCTTGAACTTAATGCAGCAAAAAAAAAGCAATATTCACCAAAAAAAAAATTAATCACCGACCTATCTATCAGGAAAAAAAAAAGTTGTTTTACCCCATTGAAGGGTTTTTAGCAGCTAAATGTCTCAAAAGCCAGGGACCAAACAATACACAAAATGCATTGTTTTTCGCAGCAAGACTATGATAACTATGAATCGGTTGTCGTTTTGAACGCATTCGGGGCGTTTTGCAGGATCTTAAGCTCCAGAACCGGTTACCATACACCATGTATAACCATAACCTTTAAAATAGCCCGTAAGAACCCATAAAACGCAGAGGGGCCTATGCACTGTATTTGCCATGGCGACCATGCTCCCTCACGCCTCCCGGCACAGGTGACCACAGCTAATGAGGAGACAAAATGGAGAGTTTAGGGTTTAAAGAAGTGGGCTGATATTTTATTCCCATAAATAAAAGTGAGCGGCACGTGGGCTACATGCGAGCCCACGCTGCCGACTTAGCAGTTTGTGGCAAGAGGGCCTCATATTTTCCCCGCACGGCCAATTCAAATTTTGATTAATGTTATATTCAGCCATTAATGTTACAAAGGTAGAGTTATATTTATTTTATTATATTTTCTTTTCTTTTTATATATATATATATATATATATGTCTAGTTGAAATGTAAATACTAATTTTCATATAAGATTTTTTTTAAGGATAATTTTTATAAATACT
>ML791163.1:617983-631724 GCA_009831015.1 Picea engelmannii
AAAAAAAAAAAAAAAAACAAACAAAAGATTTTAAACACTTATTTTTAAATAAATAGACTCATGTATATATTGAAATATATTAGTATAATAAATAAAAATGATGGGCCTAAGGCATAACCTCCAAGTTTTATTTTTCTACCTTGACAAATTCAACAAGCATATGCCTTAATTTAAACAATCTTCTAGTCATATGCAAACCGTGAAGCACTCCTTCCACCAAACTTAGGGAGATTTTACGAAGCCTTCTAATGAAAAATAAAATATCTAGAAAATAAACCAACAAATAAGAAATCCAACATACTAGAACAAGCTTCGATCAAACACCTAGCCTAATAGGGAATCCTTATATCTAGAAGGAATTGATGATCTAAAGAAGATGCTTCAAACATACCTAGCCCCAGAATGGACGAGCATATCAAAATCCTAAAAGAGAGAAGTTTGTTCTGTAAAAGACCTCAAGGACAATAATACAACCTGCAGTAACATAATAAAAAGTAAAGTTAATAATGTATAATAGGAAAAATCTATTCTTCATATATTGAGCCATGCACCAGCAGCCATAAAAAACACATGGTATTACCAAAGAAACAACATACAAGAAAACTCCCATAAGATAACACCGAACACAAGTGACACAGGTTAGCAGTAACATATCAATTCAAGACAAAAAAAAAATTATAGCAAAAAAAAAAATTCTTGGGATTCTCAACCCGATTTCTTTCAAGTCCACCAAGTACTGAATAGAAAATAACCATAGCATACAACATATATTGACACTAAGTGTTGGGAAGAGATCCCACAAGAGACTTAACAGGTGCACCTCGTGCCAGCACCAAGCACCAAATCCGAGCACACAAGTCAGCACCCAAAGACCAAGCCACTGAGGAGGGATCCTACAAGCCTCATGCACACCGCATTAAGTAATTATGAATAATGCATACCAGGTTCTGAGTCATAACACATAGGGTTATTTTAAAAAAAAAATTACGTAAATAAATAAAAGTTTGAGGTTCGAAGGCCAAGATTCAAGCTCAAAGTCTCCAAGCTAGCACTTGCACATATGATCACTAGTTATAAACAACACATAATTCATTAAATACCAGCACTAAGCACCAAGCTCGAAGGCCACTCTACAGTCCTCAAGACTCACACCTACAACCACAGAACAACACATGAGTCAAGAGCGCCAAAGCCACATGGAGGAGGAGTCCACAGGGGATTCTACATTGCACAATGCGTCCATCATACAACCACAACACAAGATCGAACAACCACAACAAACAGTCCAAAACCCAAGCCCCTGCGCTAAATACAAGTGTGTAGCCTCGTGCTCACTCCATCCTACACAATTGATCCAAGACAACACAACTCGAAAAAGCTTTAGCAGAGTCTGCTCAACAACTCAAAGCACCAAAGGCGATACCAAACATTGATTCATAATAGAGGAGGAAGCCACAAGAGGTGACCACAACAGTACCTCGTCTGTGCTTGGGTTCTCTACCGCCAGGAGAGTTTTGCAGAGTGGGATTTGGAGAGGAAGGACGAATTTTGCGAGGCTAGGGTTGGGAGTGTAGGGTTTTGGGTAGTGAGAAACCATGTGGGGGCCACGTGGGCCTCATGCGAGGACCCACTGCCCGATTTTATTTTTTATTTATTTATATTTATTTATTTTATTTTAATTATTTTATTTTAGTTTCAATTTTTATTTATTTTAATTATTGTGTTTTATTTAGGTTTAAAAAAAATTAAATATTATCATTTAAAGTTAGGTTTAAACATTATTTAGGTTAAAAATATATATATATTATCATTTAAAGTTAGGTTTAGACATAAATAAACATGTTTTAATTTATAAATTTATGTTTTAATTATAAATTTCTAGTGGCTAATTTATAAAATTATGTTTTAATTATAGTGACTAATGTTTTAAGTTATAAATTTATGTTTTAAATATTAGGTTTAAACATATTTAAACTATGTTTTAATTTATAAATTTATGTTTTAATTACAAATTAATGTGATTAATTAAAGTGATTAATCAATTGAAATGATTAATTAAATTAGTGATTAATTAAGTACTTAATTATGATACTAATAATAATATTAAGTTTCTGGATTAAATTGACTATGTTGATTAAGGCGAGAGAGTCAGTATTTTTCTTAGGCGAAAACATTGAGCTTAGATGCTTTAACCCTAGCCTAGCCACTTCCCCTAAAGAGAGTAATGTATGTTTACAGACAAGTAAAATAAAAAATTACGCCTAACCCTGTTTTCAAGTTTAAGTTGCGCAAACGTGAATTTCCATAGACTCTCCCTGAAAAACTTTTGGTTGATGCAGATTCCATTATACAAGATGGTTAGGACTCATGGAAATCAAGGCAGAGGGGCATCTTCACAGGGACCGCCAAAGCCGCCACCACCATCACTTGAATTAATGCTCTTTGGAGGCCATAAATGAGACTTTAAAGGGGTGTCAGCCAACAGGGATTGAAGGGGAGCCCCGACCATCTGGAATGGGTAATCCTGAAGTGTCGAGGGATTCAGGGGGAGCGCCTCCACCCAAGGACATCACTAGAGAACTATAGAATATCAAACCTCCAGAGCTCATCGGGGTTCATGCCAGTGAACATGCAGAAGCATGGTTGGAAGGGATGACACGATGTTTCTCCTTAAGGGACTATGCAACCACATCAAAGGAAAAAATATAAATCTTTTAGTTAAAGGACAATGCCTTGAACTGGTGGGGCAACCTAGAGAGGAAGTTTCACCTTAGCCCATACACCATCTCTTGGGATCTTTTTGAGGATAGGTTCCGAAGGAAATACCTACCATCTTACTACGAGGAACAATAGGTGGGAGAATTTCATGCCTTAGTATAGGGAAACATGACCATGGAAGAGTACGAGATAAGGTTCATGGAATTGGTAAAATATGTTTCGTACATGGATAATGATTAACGACAAGCATAACTCTTTGTCTATGTGTTAAACCCTAATATAAGGGCCATGGTACGGATGTGGAAACCGTCTTTGGTAGCAGAAGCAGTAGAAAATGCATGTTATGTTGAGGAACACATGAACTTAAATGGAGGTATGAGGTCAACCTTTCTGCATCATCCTGGATTCGTGGGGAAGGCCCCTAGGACATTCTCCGGGGGAGGGAGCTCCAGGCCACCTCCATATGGTAATAGAGTTGCACCAAGGACAATCGCCACAAGTATTCCAATGGAAGTGAGTGTTGCATCATGTTCATCACCAACGACGCAGACAGGTCCACAACCATCTCAGGGAGCACCTAGTAGGGGCAGGGGTTCCAAGGGAAGGAACACATTTCAGAGACCGTTATAGAGTAGTGCGTAGGTTCCATCTCATGTTACGTGTTGGGGGTGTGGAGGACCCCATTACCAGTGTGACTGCCCAGAGTTACAAGAAGGATTTGTGCATAGAGAAGGAAAGGCCCCGATGGGAAGAGAAAGTGGTAGCCACTAGATTTAGGTAGTAGTTAATAATTGCCAGGTAGAACATAAATCCATGGTGGTGGAGTCGACAGGTATGCTAAATCGTTTCAATGTTAAAATTTTATTTGATTCTGGTGCTACAGATAGTTTCATTTCACCATTTGCATTAGAAAAGAGTGGGTTGGTAGCCTACGAGCACGATGACCTTAAACAAGTCGATATGGCTTCATGGGAAAAAAAACTGTTAGGACCTACTGTTGATAATTGTCTAGTAGACCTGGGAGTGTGCACTACCAGGTTTAAGGCATATGTCACTGCTCTTGGGACGTATGACCTAATCATTGGAATGGATTGGTTAAAAGCCCATCGATCTATCGTAGATTGTTTCGCAAAAAGGGTTCTTTGTGTTGACGATGAAGGAAGGCCAGTAGAGATCCAGGGTGTATGGAGAAAGGTGTATCTATGCTTTATCTCAACTATGAAGGTTAAGCGGTGCATGAGGAAAGGGTGTCGACTTTATGTCATGGAAGCAGTGAATGAAAGGAAAGGACCCTCCTTGGATCAGTACCTGGTATTGTCAAAATTTAATTATGTTTTTCCAAATGAGTTGCTAGGGTTACCTCCTAAGAGGGAGCTTGATTTTACTATTGAGCTAAAACCTAGTGCAGAACCAATTTCCAAGACTTCGTATAGGATGAAAGCACCAGAACTTTGTGAGTTGCAGATGCAATTGAAAGAGCTACTTGACTTAGGGCTAATAAGGCCCAGTGTCTCAGCTTGGGGTGCACCAGTAATTTCTGTGAATAAGAAGGATGGTTCCTTATGACTATCTATAGATTACAGAGATTTGAACTGTGCTATAGTGAAAAATAGGTACCCAATTCCACGAATAAATGATCTCTTTGATCAGATGAAAGGAGCAGTGGTATTCTCAAAAATTGATTTGCGATCAGGGTATCACCAGTTAAGTATTAAGGAAGATGATATTCCTAAAACTGCCTTTTGAACTTGGTTTGGGCATTATGAGTTCATTGTAGTACCTTTCAGATTGACCAACGTGCCAACAATATTCATGATCCTCATGAATGGTGTATTCCAGAAGTACTTGGACCTATTTGTACAAGTATTTCTAGAGGATATCCTCATCTATTCCAAGAATGAAAGAGAGCATGAGGAACACTTGCGAGTGGTGTTGTCCTGCCTTAGAGAGATCAAATTATATGGGAAGTTGTCGAAGTGTTACTTCTTCTAGAAATAAATTCACTGTTTAGGGCATATCATTTCCAGTGAAGGAATTTATGTGGACCTAGAAAATGTAAAGGCCATTATGGAATGGCCAGTGCCGAAAAATTCTCATGAGGTAAGAAGCTTCATGGGGCTAGTAGGTTATTATCAGAGATTTGTGGAAGGGTTCTCTAAAATAGCGAAACCCATTACCACTTTGCAGTGCAAGGGGGTCAAGTGTGAATGGATAGAAGAAATTGATAGTGCATTCATCAAGCTTAAGAGGTTACTAACTAGTGCACCAATTCTACGAGTGTCAGATATGGAAAAGGAATTCACAGTCTGCACGGATGCCTCAAAGCAAGGGTTGGGGGCCGTGCCAATGCAGGATGGAGGAGTGATAGCTTATGCATCAAGGAAGTTGAAGAAACACGAGGAGCTTTACACTACTCATGATTTAGAGTTGGCAGCTGTAATGTTATCTATGAAACTTTGGAGGCACTATCTGGACAAGTTTGCTGTCAGTGTTGGGGACTCAGTTGAACTTAAGTACAACTTGTCATCCTGAAACAGATGGGCAAACCAAGAAAGTAAATCAGGTTATGGAAGATATGCTTAGGATGTATGTTATGGATAATCAAACCCATTGGGAGAAGTACCTACCTTTGGTAGAGTTTGCTTACAATAACAATTTTCATAGCTCCATCAGAATGCCACCCTACGAAGCTCTATATGGAAGGCCATGCATAAAACCATTGAGTTGGGAAAGATTAGAAGATCGAGTAATAGTTGGGACAAAATTTATTCAAGAGATGTAGGAACAAGTGATTCAGATTAGCTAGAGACTAAAGAAAGCATAGGATAGATAGAAAATTTATGCAGATGCACATAGGACTGACCAAATTTATAAAGTGGGAGATCAGGTTTTCATTCGTATTAGACCCAATAAGAGTACCATTCGGTTTGGGAAGGGGACAAAGTTGTCACCTCGATTTATAGGACCATTCAAAATCCAAGAGAAAAATGGACTTGTTCCCTATCGTCTCGTACTGCCACCCCACTTGCATTAAATTCATAATGTTTTTCATGTATCTGTTCTACATCATTATGTTGCTGATGAATCACATAAAATAAATTGGAAGGAATTGCAGGTATCGAACGTGGGAACCCTCACGGTAGAAACGTTACGCATATTGGACCATAGAGTCTGGCAGCTCAGGAACTATCTGGTAGACCAAGTTAAGGTCCAATGGCACAAGTATAGTCCAGGATCTGCTACTTGGGAGGATGTCGAGACCTTACGGCAAGATTATCCCTCACTATTTTGACCGCCTAGAGAATATATTTCTTGAAGGTTGGGTGTATGTAACACCACCTTTTGATTTAGATAACTAGGATTACTTGAGGCCTAATCACCTTTATTTCTTATTCACAGTGAAACTATTAATCATACACTTGAACTTTAAGACATATGAACTTTTATGAATGTTTAAATGTATTTGAATGATGATGGATATGATGCGATATATTGTGAGAATGTAAATTTTATGAATGTTTAAATGCTATTTGAATGATGATGGATATGATGCGATCTACTATGAGAATGTAAATTTTATGAATGTTTAAATGTCACTTGAATGATGATGGATATGATGCGATATACTATGTTAATGTGAATCCTATGAAGGTTTAAATGTTATTTGAATGATGATGGATATGATGCAATCTATTATGTAAATGAAAATTCTATGAACAGGTAATGTTAATTGAATTATGGGGATATTATGAGATCTATTTCTAACTTGAAAACTTTGATGTTAAATTTGTTGGTACATGGATAATGAATTGAGATTATGGTTGTATGCAATTACATTATGATAATGCATAGATATGTATGAGTATGTGTTATCGACTAATCTACATGCCAATGGGTTATGAAATAGCCAAGGGATAATGGTAATGAAAGTGGATGTCATGACCACCGACCTAGAAACAATATTGTATGAATCTTTGTATGTGAAATTATATTGGTTTGAATGCGTTGCTATGATATGTGGACCAATGCAGGATTTCAGGTGGTGAGACTGCCTAAAACTGAATAAACGATGAAAAAATTCCCAGCAACACAGTGCCACTGTATATTCCATTGGAGGGTGTGGACCCTAGTCCTATTAGGAGGGGTGGAGGGATTTCCCATTGTGTATCCTCCAAAACCTAGAGTCATGGGAAGACGGTGTTAGCTGACGCTCCCTTAGACATGTGATGATGACTGTTAGTTTCCTGTTGGGGAAGCTTGGTCAATATAGTGACACTTTCGCTTACGGGTTCCATTTGGATTTAGGTCAATATAGTTGACGCTCCAAGATAGTCCAGCAGAGGAAGGATAGGAATTGAAGATGGAAGTAAGTTAGGGAGGGAGGATGAGTAGAACTAGTTGAGAGTGTATGGAGATTTGCCTTATGGTGGAATTTATTATTTTCCTTTTGAAAAGAAAATGTGTATATATGTATATTCATAATTACTTAACTAAACAACAATTGTCTAGATAAACATTGTTGAGCTAGATTATTGTAATTAAGGGATTTCACAAACAATTGATTGGTTTATTATCTTTTATCATTTGGATAGCCTTGTTGATTGGATTGGATGCATACATTAATTACTATAGAGGTGATAGTTCTTGTTATTAGTACATGCACGAGACTTGTATGTACTAGCTACACATGCATTTCTTGCACATGTACACTAGTATGTATGAATTTTCTTGGCTTACTTACTGATAATGTTGGTTATTGGATATTAATGTGTGAACCATGTGTCTTTTCCCTTGTATCATAAAATACTTTAACTTTCAGATGAAGTTTCCTGAAGGGTGGGTGTATGTAACAACCCTATGTAATTAATTATTTGTCCTAATAAATAACTGTTTAATATATATTAATTTAATTAATTAATTAATTAATAACCATGATTAAATATTTATTTAAGGAATATTGGATTAATAATTAATAATTTTCATTTTGAGGCTTAACGTATCGGTAGATGACCCATTAATGAAAATAGGATAAGGTGGTTGACAACTAATTGAGGGAGGGTAGTTGAGAATTAAATGAGGGAAGAAGGCGGTGAATGACAAGAGGGAGGATAAGGCAAGGGGGAACCATTATTGTTGGGGGGACTATTTTAGCCGGTTGGGCAAAAACTTGTTGGAGGATGGTATTACTGGTTTTGTTGAGGAGTTGGTTGTGGTTTTGTTGAAGAGCTTGTTGGAGGTCTGTTACTGGGGGCACCGGGATTGCTGAGATTTTGGGCTCGAAGGGCCAGGAAACCGCAAGGATTCCAGGAGCTAGGGAGCCGGAGAGGCTCTGTTCCTAGCTCGCTGGGAGGAAATAATTCAGTTTTCAGGCAGTTTTCAAGTAGTTTGCAATAACAGGAAAGTAAGGGACAAACTTCTTCTTCAAGTGGTATTTTACCAATATTAATTTTGTTAATTTTGTTAAGAATGAAAGCTATGATATGTATCTGTGTATTGAAAATGTGTAATATGTTGTGTAATCTGTTTATGATTATTTATGATTATTGTGGACTGTAAAATTTTAGAATTTGATATTTAAACTAATTAATTGCTAGAACTTAAACATAAATTATATAAATCTGTTGTAATGAAAAACAAAAATAAAAATTAAATGTTATGACATAAACTTGTTCATAAGGATTCTTTCTTAAAAGAAAAGTACTATAGGATACAAATTTACCATTTAACTTTGAATCCCTAGTGAGGGACTTTACGCTCACTAATTTGGCCTCTCCTCAAAATTTTCCTAAACTCCTCTATTCTTCCACCTCTCCTTTTGACCGATACTTCACTAACTTTCCACCACATACATGCACAAAAGCTTACAATTTATGCATGGAAGATATACTTCTAGCTAAACAAAACAAATTCCTTATAATCTACAACTAACTACAACGATATCAATCTCTCCCTTTACAATTGATGAGGATCAATTACATCGAGTCCTCCATACTTAGGTCAACCCACCTAATCCAACTAATTTTCTCATTTAAGCCATTCACATCATAATTAGGGAAAACATACCCCATCATTGTAGCATATGATTACAAACTTAGGTAAACGTGTAATAAAATCCATTAAGGGAACCCAATCCCTTTAGTAAAGTTCAATACCCCCTTAGGACTTCTCAACAAAATTGATTTAGGAGGAAAAATATTCTTGCAAGATTTTTTCACTATCAAACCCATGGAATTTTTTTATTATCTTTGCAATATTCTATCATTTCTAAAAAACTTATTTTTTCATTAGGCTTCCAAAGAAACCAAGAGAAGATAACCCTATTATGAATGTAGAGAACTCAACTGACCAATCATGCTATGTAATGAGTTACTCTGGATTTGGTTCATCTTTTTAAAATGAGTATACAAAATTGAAGGCTAGTTAGCTATGTCATTTCCAAGTGTGAATGTGAAATATGTTTCTTTATCTAAAACATCTTATCACATATCATAACAACATGTTATCCTAATTTAAATACTTCTTACTTAAATTTATCAACATAGATCCATTATAAAAGTCAAATCTATTAAGTATCAAGAAGACCAAATCTCTTTGTGGTGTAAATTTCCTTATTATTTAATAAGGATCTAACTTGGTTGTGATCTTAATCAATTTCATAAAATTCAAAGCTCACAACTTACAACTTAGGGAGATATGGATATATAAAAATATAATTTTGATTAAGATGTTTGTATTTGCATTGCTTAATTTTTTATTTCAACACATGAAAAAACTAAAAAACTTAGATAACAAAATCTAACCACCTAAATTGACCCAATGCAACTGGTTATAAGAGAGCATACTATTGGGTATTGTGCCACTAAGCTACTTCCTTACTTTCCATTAAAAAAAACTCTCTTAGTCACTAAAAATTAGTTTTAAGTCATATTAAGAAGTTACTAAAGAGGAATTATGTAGTATCCAAAACAGCTAATTTTAACTCCATACATAGATAACAAAATATAGTAACAACGTATCCTCTCCTTAACATATCCTATACACAAACATCTATAAAACAATATTACTATTTTATTTGTTATATATATTATATTGGTTTTTTAACTTTCACATATAATGCTTTAACCACACTTAGTTGTAAAAACGCCTTTCCACGCTATCATAACGAATAACGAAACATTGTGCTTAAAATTCATAAGCAGTTTTTGTGAAGAAAAACTTGTAGAACTATCTACAATAATTGGCGAATTGTGAGAACATCTACATAATCTCCGAGTCTCACCTTGCAGGTCCGAGACACGATAATATATCTGAGATCCCTTCAATTTCGACAGTTTTCATTGAACGTGAGCATTAGTATTAATATGAAAGCATGACAACACGTCATGGATGAAACCAGCCTATGTTTCTTTCTTATCACTCTTCGTCTGAATAGGTTTCTTTCTTGTCACTCTTCATCTGAATGGGTACTCTCCACCACCTGGATCCATTCTTGTATATATGTACGCTGTGTCTTTCATCCGTGGATAGGTGTTCATTTTACCACTGCTTCCATGGGCTGAATCCTTTGGGTCTCAACCACAGTCTCCTCCATTTTTGTTGGGAATGTGTCTACCGGGCCTATCTTATCAAACCTCAGTAGGTCAAAAAGCTATGAGCCGATTCAACACACTATTTTGGTGATTCACGTGCATCTCTTGGTTGATACCTCATAGAGCTTGTTGCTCCATGTTTCCACACTACTTCGGTGATTCATGTGCATCTCTTGGTTGATACCTCATAGAGCTTGTGGCCCCATGTTTCCATTGCATTGTTCGAATATGTGTCATAGGAACGAACACTTATCCAGCTTAGTTCACCATCAACTATCGGATTCACATAGTCTTCTTTGCATCCGATGATGTAATACATTTTTTCTATGATAAAGGTCTACGGATCTTCATTCATAGGCTCATTATATATGTCATCCTCATTTGTTCCAATGGCACAATAATGATCAAGGTTTCTGTTTCAAAAGAAATCTTCCTTTGCTTCACATTTAGTACAATTGTATTGTTATCGAGTGAACAATCAATACCAAGTAGATCTAGATAAGGGTTTAGTCATCCATAATAATTTCAGTCACTTTAAATTCTTCCTTATTTCTTACCCCATTAATGTTCACTTGCACTTGCTCTATCTTGCCAATCAGATAATTTTTTTATTGGTTGACAATCCTGAGTTGAATGGGGATCACACCAATTTTTTTTTACCCATCAAATCCCATTATTTCTTTTGAAATATCTTCACATCAGATCCTATGTCCAACATGACATCTTCCATATCATATCTCCCTAGCTCATCTGTCATTTTAAAATCTCTCTCCATGTGATTCCTCCTTCTTACATGGAGGAAATCTCATTCTAGTAATGGGCCATAAATAGTATTGTCAATCTCCCCTTATTCCATACATCTTTTCAACATATGTGTTAACTTCTTTGCAATTATAGGATCACTCAACACCTTAAGGAACAATGCAGGAAATCACTTATGGTTTTCTAATTTATCCTTGGGCTGGGGTAAGTGTGGTGTTGTGTTTCCTCTCTCGTAGTGCATTGCAACTATTTGTGCATGTGTTCCTCTATTAGTTCCCCCTCTACTAGTTGCCTCTGCGTTGTAGATCATACTTCTTTGTGCATGCATGATTCTATGAATTCCCTTTGCTTCGTGCATTGTAATGGTTTTATTTTACAATCTTGGATTCTATGAATTCCCTTTGCTTCGTGCATTGTATTGGTGATATTTTTGTTTTTACAATCTTGGAGTTATTTTTTTTTTTAATTCGCAACTCTAATATAGAATATTTGAGACAAAGAATGAATGAATATGTAAGTATGTGAATTATTCCATAGGAGGAATTCTTTATGTTTTATGTTTTGAAGTACTACATGGGTGTTYGATTTAATATAAAACAAAAGGGATTTATAGCTAGATGTTTGTTCCTTTTAATGAACCTGTAGCCGCAGATGGCGAGTGAACCCCCAGTAATGACCATCACCTTGAAAACCCCTTCCATTCCTCTTTTTAAGTCACGAGCACCGCTTCTCCTCAGTTTCAGCATTCCCTGATCGCTGGTATTGGCTGTTTCTTTATCGTAGCTAAGTCCCATCGATTTTTGGGGTTGCGGGTTGAGCGATAACCATGTAGTGTCGGTTTTTCATTGGTCCACAGGAAAGATGGCTGGAAGCTTGGTTCTTCGTACATGTGGCATCGAAAGAGCAACAAATGTTGTAACGGACTTAGTCCCTCTCGGAAGGTCGTGAAGCTCTGTTCCAATCCAACGCATCTATTTTGAAATATATGTGCACCTCCTTGTGGATATCTCGTATTCTCCTGTCTGCCCCCCCCCTCTAAATAAGTAACTTGGGAGAGCAACTCGCTTAGATGCCTAGCTCCGCCCCGGCTCGATCTTGCTAACTGACAACGATGAAAGAACTTGATGGCGGCTTCGGCAACTAACTCGACAAACAAATCGACCAAACAAGGGATGAGCTCAAAGGCAAAAGCTTTACTTGAATACGGAAATCCTTTCACTACTGAAAGAGAAGTTTAAGATATTCGAGTTCCAGAGCCCTTAGTTAGAGTAGCAGCCTCCGCATAGGTAGGAAAGGAGGTTCGATTCCGTTTACCTTGAACCAATTGCTCGCCTTTATTCTATTATATACGTATATGGTAGCTTTTCCTAAGCTCCCTTCCTCTGCTATTTAAGATCTAGTCCTATAGCCCGTTGATCCGGGACCAGCATTTTCCGGTTAACCACCACCATAAACATTCTCTTTTAATTATTCTTTGATGAAAAAATATTGGATGGATGTTGCAATGCAAGTCTTTATTAGTAGGTATGGAGAATCTAATATTGGGATGGACACATCCTATATCAAACTATTTTCCTAGAGAACTGGTGAGCACCATGGTTGGGTACTTAGGTGTTTTTGTAGAGGGAAGTATGTTCATAGGGTGATCATTTTCTCACTCTTCACTATTAGGTTGATGGTTGACCCTGGAGTACTATTGCTTCCCAATGAATATCATGTATTAAGGGTATGTTTGGTTTTTTAGTGAGTACATATTCAAGATAATAGTTCTACAAGTGAGTCAAGGAGTACAAACATCTATTTTGATTCTAAGATGGATGGTTTGTTAGGTGTTTATGCTATCATTTAGGGATGTCTTGGTCAAGATCCAAATAACTTGACTCATGACGGATCAAAATTGGTAAGTTTGATCTTTATGAAGAGTAGGTGAATTCACCTTATCTGTGAAAGTGCATCTTCATGCTTAGACATATAGGTTGAATTGACCATCTAATCCTTGTTGAGAATGGGTGTTTCCCTGAATGGAAAGTTGTACAACCATATATGAAGTCATGAAAACTGGGAGTTGGATGTGCACTTTGGGTGATGTTGGGAGATTGAAAAAGGGAAGAAAAGGACATGTGTCAACAAAGAATGGGTGCATCAATTGCATTATAATTTATAGAAGAATTTCTTTTCACATGTAGAGAGAATGAAAATGTTTGTGATTGTAGCACGACGGAAAAGGAACGAGATTTTGTCCTTGATGCAACAGATATTTTCTTTCATTTTGATCCAAGGAAATATTGTGACAATTCTTATTTTGCTAATGGATTTTAGTTTGAGATAACAATAAAGACTAGATAAAGATGGATAAATAAGGTAAAACAAGGTAAATTGTGTGAGGTCTGTTAACCATATTGTAATGTGAATCACTCATTCTACTTGTAAGCAAGTCTATGATGTCATGTTTTTTATTCTATGCAGTGGTTATTGAAAAGTTTTATTTTGTACCTGGTATCTTCATGAGTGAAGTATGTAATTTATTTACCTATATCTATGAATGGACCATGTTATTGGTTTTAGACTCTAGGAGGTGAAGTTCTACATTCAAGGGATGTTCATGAATGGGTCAAATGAACCATGTACATCAATGAACAACATATTAGATTGGTCATTACAATGATTGGTTA
>ML791164.1:0-19668 GCA_009831015.1 Picea engelmannii
ATTTTCTCTCAATTAACCCTGTAGGTAGGTTTGGGGGTTTGATCACTAGGTAGAGGAAACACTCTATGAGACTAATAAGCTTGGTGTTTCTTTTTTTGAGAATAAGAGAATAATTAATTTGCTTGGAATTGGGAGAGGTGTTATTTGTGGTGAAAATCTATGGACCCTATGGAAATAGGGTGGTTTTATGGGAGGTCTTACTTGAAAATGTTTCTTTGATAAGGAAGAATATTATTCTAGGTGGTGATATTTATTTTACATTAAGAAAAGATGAAATATGGTGAAATGTAACAAAGGTAGACCCCCTGATAGATTTTTTTGTCAATAAGCTAAAGGAAATGGGATGGGTAGATGTAGAACACATCAAGATGGCTTCCACCTTGAGGAACCAAAAGGTAGGGGAAGAGTGCTGCAAAAAAATGATCATTTCCTCATCATAGAAGCACTAGTGTAGGACCGATCTAGGATTAGATTATGGATTGAAGCTAGAGGGGACTCAAATCACATGCCAATGTTCATGCAATTTTCCAAGGAGGATTTAAAGTGACCAAGTCCTTTTAATGTGAGTCCTTCTTGGTTGGAGGGTGAGGCTTTTGTTAACCTAGTAAAAGAGGAATGTTATATTTTTTATGCTTCTCAAAGAGAATAAGTTGGCATTCAATTTTCCCAGAACCTCAAATATGTCAAAAAGGAAGTTTCTTCTTGGGAACATCATGAAAGAGTTAAGGATGAGCAAGAATTGGTTTCTTTAGAACACCAATTTTCTAAAGCTTATAGTAAGGAAGTTAAAGAAGGATTAAATAAGTCTTTCAAGGATAATTTGAAGGTGTTGGAGTAGAAAAAGTGGAAGTTACTTGTGGATAAAGAGGAAGTGTGGAGGTTGAAACATAGATCTATATGGTTATCTAAAAGAGATGAAAAAACAAAGTTTTTTCCATTATTTTACAAATGATAGGTAGAATAAAAATACTATATCGGAAATACAAAGGGTCTTGGGAGCAGGTCTATTTTGAGGAAAGGCCCAATTTTGGTAAGGGAAGGTCTAATGTTGGAGAAGAACAACTGGCAGGAAAAGCAACACGTGTGAGGGAAAGCTACATGCAAAGGAGGAAAGCATGTAATGAGTGCATGCAGGAAAACCTAACCACACCAGGGTCAGGGTTTTTGTAAGAGATTGTAATAGCTTATAAACTGTAAATTAGTATAAATAATTACCTAGGAGGTCTAGGTCAGGTGTTGGTTCCCTAGTTTTGTTGTATTCAGTTAAGGAAACTATTGTAAGATCTGATACCATTTTTCTAAGTTGTTGAGCTGTAGGAGAGTCAAGTAGCTAGACCTTAAGGGTTAGATCGTAGGTTGATGAGCCTGGCGCGGTATAGTCAGCCTCACAGAGGTTGTGGAACCTGTTTTATGATTGTATGATCAGAATTGTAGTGCATGTGACACAATATATTACAGAAACCTAAATAAAAGAGCATAAGAAGCCATATATTTGTGGACGTAGCCCAAGAGGGGGTGAAACATAGTAACAACTATGTTATGTGTTGTGTTTCTTTCATATTTAAGTCCTTTAAGTAGTTAGGCTATGAATGGATGAATGGATAATTAAGTGAGATCGGTTATATGTTAGATCTGTTAGAATGTATACTTAAACTTAAAAGATGAATGAATCTTAAAGATAATAAAATGAACAACTAGATCAAGGCCTAAGAAGACAAAATGCCATCTCAGGTCCCCACTCTATCCCATACTGCAAGCATCTAAGCATTGCAACCACCCATAGAACTATCTTAGGTGAGACTGCAAAATACATTTTGTGTGTTGTGTTTCCTTCTGGTTTACCAGGAGGGTCGATAGTTTTAGAGGGTTTTGTTGGAAACCTGTTTAGATCTGAACCCCGGTCAACCCAAGATTAGGAAGAGAGAGTAATAACCAACAAATGGTTCCATTTCCGGCTAGAACTACATGGGATTGAGTGAGTGGCATCTGTAGAAAACAAATATTGAGAATGAAGGTATAAAAAGGAATGTTCAAACCATGGAATCCAATGAAGGAGGAGATTGAAAGATGGTTGAAAACAAAGGAGCTTGAGTTTGTGGATAACAAAAACCATAAGTTAACATCGCACAAATATCTGGACAAGTATGTGTTTATCGACTTGCATGAGGTCTTTTTCTGTGATTTCCCGCATGTGTTGTAGGAGTGGCTATTGAGGTTGAAATACAACCACCCTACAAATCGAATTAGAAGGCTCAAGTGGAATCTCGTGGAGATCGCACAACTACAACAAGTTAACAACAATTTCACGCGCGTAGTAGATTTATGGCTAGACAATATTGTTGCAGGGTTTATCACCATATTTTCAGTAGATACTGCAAAGTCTTACAACACAACAAATAAAGAGTTTATAAAGGGACCCATAGGTAGGTATATTAGATAGATGTATACTCCAATCAAGATCTTACTATATAACAAAGGTGTAATGACTATGGCATCAGACAACTAAACTTCCTTGTGTGCATGGGGGAAGGGGGGAAGCACTAACAAGAGCTGGAGAATTGGAGGAAGAGATGGATAAGGGAAAGAAGGAGGAGGCCATGGACCCAATCATGATGGAGGAAGATTAGATCAAACATATCATGGAAATAGTTGGAAAGACGCACAGTGGAGTACCCTACCAATATAAGATGAATAATAAGAAGAGAGCCATAGAGGATAGAGAGGGCTTGGCAAGTGATGAAGAAGAGGTAGAGGATCTCTAGACTATGGAGAAGATTGAGGAAATCCTACATGCAACATATGAAAGGAAGACAAGTTGTCCAAGGGTAGGAACCGAAGGCATAACTCCTATCCATTTCAGTGTCAGTGTGGAACCCATAACCCCATGTGACTAATACACTGGAAAGAACACCACCATTCAGACAACCAAATTTTAGTGGAAGAAAGACAACAACAAGTAAAACTAAACAAGGAGAAACAACTAGAGGAGCCAGTTCATGAAGTAGTAGTCAAGTATCTACACCGTGCATAGGTAGTAGTTCTTCACAGTTCAAGATGGCAGGACATGATCCCACCATTAAGTTACCATAATTTCGGGGAGAGGCATCTGGGGACCCTAAAAAGAATTTGTTCATCTACGAGAATATTTGGGAAGCAAAGCATATCACAAACGAGGATACAAAACTTACGTAGTTAGCTATCACACTAAGAGACCACGCACTAGATTGATACATGAGCTTAGCTATAAATATCCCACAAGGAACAACACAGATGATTTCAGATGTCAAGAAGCTACTGATAAATGAATTTTGAAAGCCTAGCCTAGAAGATCAATACATGAATGAGATGATTGAGATCAAGAATAAACCAGACGATTCTATTTGGGAGATTGATCAGAGGTTCAAATGGTTGAAGGGTAAGTTGAAGTATGTCATGAATGACATGCAACATAGACATCTCTTTGCGAATTCACTGATACCACATCTGAAATACACTTTCAGGAAACAAAAGTTTCAAACTTAGGCAAAGGCTCTACAGGAATCCTTACAACTAAAAGAGAACCAATATCAGAAGACAAACCCAACAATAAAAGAGGTAAAGGAGGATATGAAGAACCTCACATTTCAATTGAACCAAAATAAGGGAAAAGAGAAAAGATAAGTCGTTTGGTGTACCGCATGCAGGATATAAGGACACCATAAGAATTAATTCCCAACTTTTGTGCAGTACATGGAAACAGGGCTACCAAACACTTTTCCAATAGGAGGACCATGGTGCGAGATCTTTAAAACACACGAGCATGATCCATATCAGTGTCCAGTGATGAAGAAGTACCAGACAGTACCCAAGAGCTCCTACTGCAGTTTTTTCAAGTCAGTAGGAAATGATGATAAATATTTTAGGACAATGGACCTGATGAGGGAAAGAACTTCAGACACCTATAGCGTGCAGGCATAAATGATGACAGGGCAAGCTGCACCTCCGTTTAACTAGGTACCAACTCCATACAACACTACTCAACATCAGTATAACATTGTGCAACTTCCATATAACAACGCACAACCACAATATAACCCTGTGTAGTATAATTAGGTACCTCAGTACAATGCACTGCGAGGAGATCGAGGTGGATACAAAGGTGGAGGTCGAGGTAGAGGATGATTTGGAAGAGGCAAATGTCTAATAGTATGTCATAAATTCCAATAACTGAGACATTATGCAAGAGAATGTCCACTTCCACCTGCGACATGCATGTACTTTCACACAACAGACCATGATACAGAGGATTGTTCAATACTATTGGGGAAGATTCAAGAAAAGAGAAATCAGAACAATAAAAATGTACATTGGATTTGAACAGAAGCTAGGGATGATGGATAAAATATCAACATATTCACACACAGAGGAGCTAAGACAGGATCTGACACAATAAGACAAGACCTAGTGCAACACCAATGGGTGAAGAAGAATATTGAACCACAAAAGCAATTTGATGCGGGGAAAGAAAAAGAAACATTCAAGGAGGCCAGACAAGAGTTCCTTAAAAAAGATATTGTGTCTACATTAGCTGCGCAACATACTCAGAATGTACCAATGTACGAGATGCCTTTATCAATGGATCACACCAACAAAGCACCACCATTGGTGAAATTAAGTACCATAAATACTTTTCTGCAATCTTGTGTTAAATTACTGAATGATCCACCATCTGTTAAAATTTTGCAAAACATGTTAGAAAGATGTAACACAAACATAGAGGGGAATTTAGAGAAGGAAACTGTTAATCACCTCCATACAAGAAGGAGGACAAGCATGGAATTCAGAATGAATGGGAACGTTGGAGATTTCAATATGGGGGATATCATACTATATTTAGGGTTTGAGGTAAATGTGTTACCTAAGAAGACATGGTAATGTATGGGAGAGCCCACACTAGGATATTCACCTGTCTAGCTGAAACTAGTAAACCAACACAAATTTCTGCCAATTAGAAGGCTAAAAGGTGTGGTAGTAGATCTGGATGAACTGTGCACTAAGGCAAACTTTGAAGTGATAGAAATAGTGGATGGAACAACACCCTATCCAACATTTCTTGGCTTGGATTGGGAATTTGATAACCAAGCCACAATCAACTTGAAGACAAGGAATATGACATTTGAATTAGGAGAATACAAATTCATTTTGCCACTATATCCATCAGAAGGAGAAAGGTTTATAGATCCCACTTGCTTAGATCTAGAGGAAATCAACCGGTTATAGAGAACCACCGTGCGAGACAAAGATTATGTCAACCCAACTGCAGATGGGATACTCACCTGGAGGAGTATTACATCATGTGCTTTTAACTCAGATACAAGTTTGGAGAATTGGTAACAGAGATTACATGAGGTCTCCACAAGAAGGTGTGCAAGAATAGACCACACAATAAGATGGGTGGGTAGTGATATTAGAGAACCTCCCAGTTTTCATGGCATAAATGACTTAGAAGAATTCCTAATAAAATATGAAAATGAAGTGTTAGAGAATAAAAGGCTCTTATCCCTAGACATTACACTCAAGGAAACACCTGCAAGATGGTGGGGTGCACACAAATAAACAGTTAAGGACTAGTACCAATTTAAGCGACTACTGCACATTAGATTTGGTGCAGAGCAGGGGAGAAATAAGATGCAAAGATATGATGGACATGGGACACCAGTAGAACATTTGGAGAAATGAAGAACACTATGGAGGATGAAACCACCAGAGGAATGGCCTCATCACTTCATCCACACATTAGAAGGAATTCTAGAAAACTGGTATGTAAAGCAATAACTACGCAGATGAACTACAGAATGTACAACATTGTAGCAGAATTTTATAGTCACTTTCTCATTTGAACATGAGAACCCCGACATGGATTCAACATTGAAGAAAATTAGAGGGGTGATATTTATTGATGAACTAGAGGTTGAACTCATGACATAATACCAACAATAGAACAAACAAATGATCAAGGAATTATTGTCATGCTATCATGTGGAAGAAGAAGCATCAGATGAAGATGAATCGCGCAATATTCACATTACAAAAATTGAAGGGAAAAGAGAGGTGGAAGGTTTGTCTTTGGAATCAAAAGTATTTTATGTGCCAATCAAGGTGAATAAAGTCAACATTGGGACAACTGATAATCCCAAAATGGCAAGTATTGGAGACTATTGGGATGAACAAATAGTGGAAAGAATAACAGAGTTACTGCGCGAATACAATGACATGTTCCCAACAAATTTTACAGAGATGAAAGGCATAGAAGGAGAGCTAGGAGAGATGAAGATACCTCTCAAACCTGAGGCTATATATGTCATATAGAGACCTTATATACTAAATCCAATATATAAGCAAGAAGTGAAAGCAAAAATCGATAGAATGTTGGAAGCTGGTATCATAGAACCATTAGAGGAATATGAATGGATAATACCTATGGCAGTTCAAGAGAAGAAATGATTGGGGATAAGGATTTGTGTAGATCTAAGGAAACTGAATGATGCTTGCCTACATGATCCTTTCCCTACACCTTTTACAGATGAAGTCCTAGAGAATGTAGGAGGCCAGGAAGCGTACTCATTTATAGATGAATTCTCAGGTTACCATAAGATCAAGATAGCTCCAAAAGACAGGTATAAAACTACTTTTTTCTACAAAACGGGGATCATACCAGTACACAGTCATGCCTTTTGGGATGAAAAATGCACCAACCATATTTTCAAGGGTAGTAATAGCTTCTTTTAAGGAGTTCATACATCATTTTATAGAAGTGTATCTGGATGATTGGACTGTATATAGTCTGTTAAAAGACCATGTGGAAGTATTAAGGCTGATGTTGGAAAGATGCAGGCAATATCATATATCATTGAATATCAAGAAGTGCATCTTTGTTACACCTTTTGGAATCTTATTGGGCCATATATTGTGCAAACAAGGCTTTCTAGTAGACCATTCCAAGATTGCAGTTATTGCCAACTTACCACCACCAAAATCAGTGCATGAGTTGAGAGCCACACTGGTACATACATGCTATTATAGGAAATTCATAAAAGGATATGCACACATCACTGCACCAATGGAAAAACTGTTAAATAAGGATACTAAATTTCAGTGGAATGAGGAATGTAAGCAAGGTTTGGACACCCTAAAATAAAATATGGTCACAACACCTATTTTAGTATTCCCAGATTGAGAAAAGACTTTTCATGTGCATGTAGATGCATCATCCATAACAATTGGAGCAATTCTGGCACAACTAGGAGCAGGGGATTTGGACCATCCTATATCATTTGCAAGAAGAAAACTGTTAGAATCATAGAAGAACTACAACACTACAGAAAGAGAAGGCCTAGCTATGGTCTATGCACTTCAGAAGTTCATACATTACTTACTGGGAAAACACTTTAAGATGTTCATAGATCATTCAACCCTCAAATATTTAGTCAACAAGCCAGTGTTGTGGGGGAGGATTTGTAGATGGCTGTTTTTATTTCAAGAATTTGATTTTGAAGTGATAGTCAAACCAAGGAAGCTGAATGCAGGACCTGATCATTTTTCAAGGGTCACTAATGGAGAGGAACCTACCAACTTGGAAGACAACTTCCCTGATGCACAATTTGTTTTAGTACAAATAGCTGATGAACATTTTGCTGATATCATTGAATATTTTAGCATAGGGATTGCGACAGAAGAATTAACATTGTGCAGAAGAAGAATCTGGTAGTCATAGCTGCAAACTATTAACTGATTGCAGGACACTTATATAAAATGGGCGCATACAACATTTTGAGAAGGTGTGTACTAGAACATGAAAGGCCTATAATTTTGGTAGAAGCTCATGAGGGAATAGATGGAGGAAATTATGCAAAAAAAAATACCATGCATAAGGTATTGCACACAGGGCTATGGTGGCAAACAATTCATAGAGATGCTAAGGAATATTGCCAGAGATGTGATGTTTTTCATAGGGTTGGTAAACCTAATAGAAGGGATGAGATGCCCCTAATACCACAAGTAACTTTGCAGGTATTTGAAAATTGGGAAATAGACTTTGTGGGACCAATTAACCCACCAGTAAAGAGGCGAGGAGCAAGGTATATCATTACTACAACATAATACTTAACAAGATGGGAAGAAGCAGCACCACTAAAAAAATGCAGCGCAGAGACAACAACACACTTCTTGTTTGAGCAAGTGATCACTAGGTTTGGATGCCCAAGAATATTGATAAGTGACCAAGGTACTCACTTCATCAACAACACTATTAGGGATATTACTGAGGAGTTTGAAGTCTATCGCTAGAAGAGTACACCTTACCATCCTTAGGCAAATTGAACAGTAGAAGCCTTCAATAAGCTCTTAGAGAATGCTCTGACAAAGATCTATAATGTCAACATGGATGATTGGGATTTGAAAATACTAGCTGTACTATGGGCATACATGACTACATCTAAGAAGATGAAAGGAAAGACACCATTTAGGTTGGTGTATGGGAAAGAAGCAGTGGTGCCACTAGAATTCTTGGTACCTAGTCTGCGCGTAGAAACAATCACCAACATGACAGAAAGAGGCACAATAAAGGAAATATTAAATAAGCTAATGGAGATGGAAGAGGATAGGATTCTAGAAGGATTTCATCAAGAAGTACAAAAAGCAAGAGACAAAGCTTGGCATGCCAGACATACGAAGAGGACAAATTTCAAGGAAGGAGACCTAATCTTGCTCTATGATGACAAATTTTTACAACATCCTGGTAAATTCATAATGCATTGGTTAGGGCCCTATGAAGTCAATACTGTCACAAATGGGGGATTTGTACAGTTAAAGGATCTGGCAGGAGCATAACTGAAAGGAATGATCAATGGGAGTCAATTGAAACTGTACAGGGATAGTCGACCTCCTAGCACTTAAAAGTTACAACGTAGTAAGAAAGACATGTACAAAGTGTAAGATAGTAGAAGCTAGGATAGAAAAATGACAAAAAGAAATAAAAAGGAGAAAAGGAAGGAAAAATAAATACAAAAATAGAAAAGAAAGAAAATACAAAAATTACTAGGGAATATGGTGCGTAGAAAAAGTGGACTTAGCGTGACAAAATGAAAAATGTCTACACGTAGATGATGGGTAACAGAAAGAAAAACACCACGCACTAATGGAAAATCACAGTGGAAATGCACGACGCACTCAAAAAGTTCAGCGCACCAGAAAAAGGACAAACAGTCAGAAAAGAGGAAAATGACGATTAGGGAAAAAGGTGCCAACTGGTGGAATTTATGAAAATTAAATGGAACGTACTCGTGAAGCTTTATTGCATTAATCGTAGCTAGGGAATCTTCTCTGAGAATCTTCACAACATTGATGTCATGCACTATATAAAGGAGAAATGCGAGCAATTTACAACTTATTGTGAATTTGCAAACTGCAACATTAGAAGAGAACACATAGCAGAGATGACTTGACGAGTGCACAGTGAGAACCAGTTGACAACCATTCCATGAAAGAATTGAGTGCCCACGATGGCACCACCAAAGAATGACACGTCGAGCCAAACAACAAGAAAAACACGAAGCAATGTTAGGGCACCTTACAAAACCGACAAGGACGATCTAGAAACCGCACAAAGGGGGGAATTCGTCGATGTTGACGCAATTCCCTCACCCCATGTATAACCAACAAGCCCCACACTAGTGATGGAAGAATCCCATGAACCAACCATGGCGGGCATGGATGTTGACTCACATGACAGTGCACAGGGCTGACAGGACGAAGATGCAAGCAACCCACAGAGACCTGCGAGGGCCGAAGGAGCCCACAAAGAAAATGGGGCCACCACGGTACAAAAAGAGGCTATCGCATCGATACCACCACCCAGAGAAGGGTCTTCTCAGCAGCAGAAGGGTCTGGTGGAAGACATTACCCGCAAGCTAGACTATGACACCAAAGAGAGATAGATGGAGGTTGAGACCTCAAGTGAGCCGCCAAGAAGAAAGGGAAAACAACCCATGGCGCGGTCACCACGCAAACATCCTAACACAACAATAGTCCTATTGCGCATTCCTGAGGGGGTGAAGGCCATGCCTACCCTTCTAGGATGCGTGGAAAGACTGCGATATTCGGACCATGACATGTCTGATGCTGGAAAATTCCCAGAGTTTGCACAACAGGTATACCTTGACAATATAGGCATAGGCCCGTTTGGTAACCCATTTCTACAACCAAAACCATGGGCAGCTGACCTCGCCAACACAAGAATTCTGAACTTGCTAGAAATTCCCTATTTTGGAAGGGGGAAAGAGGTAAACAACTGCATCAAGTAGTTGATGGCAATCCTCCATGGAAGATTCTTATGGTTAGATGAGTCTGTTGCAATAGACGTGGAACTAATTGCAATCATCAAAGGTCTACCATCTATGGGTGAGAATCTTGCGTAGTACCTTGATGATAAAACAAAGGAGAAATCCCTTTCCAAGGAGATGAAGAAAACTTACAACACAGAGAGGGGCTCTTACAGGATCATAATCAAGAGGATCAATGACAAAACAACAAGAATGGCCACCAAACTCATGGCTTGTAAGATGCTCAGAAAATGTTGCAAGAAGGAAGTCCTTGTTGGGTTCGTCATAGCTGCAACACAGTGCGTCAATGTGACGCAACCCTCGCCTCTCAGCAGGCGGTGGCTCTACTAGGATCTTCTCTCCCTCTCGGCCCGAAGAGACTCAGCTCTTCCACTCCTCTCTCAGGAGTTCTACCCACAGTTTACTCGGTGATCTTCCCACACGTACTCTCGGGAGATCGGACCTCGCGAGATCGCGAAACCCACGATGTTGTCCCCGGGGAAGTGAACTCCGAAATCCTGATGGTCAAAGGTCAACCCCGGGAAATTTCCGCTCGGGGCGCGAACCTCGACCTATTAATTTCCCGAGTGCCGAAACTCCGAGGTCACGCGAGCATGCCACCTGGACTCCACGGTGTCTCCGGGGTCCCACTCTATTCCGTCACCTTCGGGACTTCGCGGATCGCGGCGCCCATGACTCTGAGTCCTTTGCTGCTGAAATCCCCGAATGCTGAATCTCCGACACTCCGGATTCGTGCCACCTGTCCCTCCAGGAATTGACGGTCCCGATCAAATCGGGGGATCACACTTCGCGAGTCCGACGTGCATGGGATTATTGCACTCGTCAACCCCGATTCGCCGATGCGTGATGGAAATGGGCTTCTTTCGCTGCCTGGGGGTTAACCGCCTCGCTCCTCCTCCAGATCCAACGATCCACAGAGCTTCGCGAGTCCACCCGACGATTTCGAACCGTCGACTCTCCTCTTCGACGGAGAGATCCCTACTCCGCCGCCTTTGTCCTATGCGACCTCCGCTGTGTCRATTTCTCGGCGAACAAAGGAACTATCTCTCTCAGCYTYGTCCTCYGATTCCTTCAGAGAATTCTCACGAACTCTGCACGTCCCTTAAGCTCAAACACTCTCCAAGTGTTGGAGTTCTTCTGGGCCCGGTGCACTCACGCTTGCAACAGCCTCGTCTCAGTCCTCCTCTCAGACTCACCACTGAGAACTCGAATTCAACCTGCACTCACCTGCACGGCTCGAACACTCAACCCAACTCTGGGGAAAAAAAAGAGAGACAAGAGCTCAACTACTTAGCCGCCTCGACGCACTCTATGCGGAGGTCCTTCACTGCACTCGATGCAGGAATCTCATGGCCTAAGCAGAGAAACAATTGAAACTCATTCTCTCAGGTTCCTGACCTGATATGCAATCACATATGCCGCATATAACAGATACACATAAAAGGAAGCAAGTAAACAGAAGCATAGCATCAACAACACAAAAGTATCAAACACATCCATGGTAATTGAATCAGTGTTTTCCTATTAATTCAATTGACTGTACATGGAGGGTTTTTGCACAACCTTCTTCCTCTCTTGCTCCTGTATGAATGAATGAGAATGATACAATGAATATACATGGAGGGTGTCTATTATTCCGTTTTCCCTCTCTAAAGCTAAACTGTCTAATCTACAGCGAATTCTATCTACCAGCATTAAAATCAAATAAATGCCTTCCTATCTACTATTACAATACAAGTGCGCTTCACCATGAATGCTCTCATCCAAACGACGGCGCACCAATCTCCAATGCATTTCAAAAGTGTGCGTGCTGGCACTGTCCAGCTGTATGTTTTTTTTTTTTTTTCTCCGTGCGCGCTTGCTCGCTTGACGACGTGATGATGCTGCGGATGCTCTCGTGGATGCTCCTGCATCACAATGGCACTACGCTCAGCTGGGCCCCGTATTTATTGAACTTGTTCCTCGATGACTGCAAAGATGTGTAGGACTTGGAAACATAGTTCCACTATTCATGGTTACTCATTTTGATCGCATTGATCGGGTGGAGGGAGCCCCCACACTCTCATTTTTGTGACTGGATAGGTTGTTTCCACGCAACACGGTACACATCATTGGGAATCACTTGAGAACCCAAGCATAGAAGTGGAAACACAAGTACCTTTTCTCGATACTTCAACGAGATACAGGAGAGCGTTACGAATACTTGGAGAATCACTCCAGACGTGGTTGCACAATACTTTTATAGCAAGATTTTCCTCACCCCATGCAATCTTGCATAGAGGGCCTTTTTCCATTTCCCTATGCAGACTTGAAGTCCCTTTTTGCAAATCCCAGAGATAAAAACATGATTTTTCCACATATACAGACCCTTCCTATATTACAACATGCGTATACGCAGGTTGCACCACTACAGCCCGCGTGCATCGGGAAATGTGCCCAAAATAAAAAAATGGCATCGAGTTTCCATGTCACGTCACGAGATATATGATCCTTAACCTTCCATATACTGGAAACATTCCGAATTGGCCCTTCGGTTCCACTTGAAGACTATAAATGGGCCAAATCTGACCTATGGAAAACATGAGAAAGAATTCAACTTTGAGAGCAAAGTTACTCTGGAGAAATTATTCACTTCACATTGAGTCTGCATCCCTTTGTCCTTTAAGTCTAAACACATTGTTCACCCCCCAAGCTATTCCCTTATTGATTGAGAACTCCTTTGTCTCTCTTATATGAGCTTGCCTTTGGTGGAGGATTGAAGTGGTGGAGGCCCAGCTGGAAGGAACTTATTTTCTCGGTTCCGAACCGTGCCGACACAAAAGTTTGTAACTCATTCACTTCTGTTGTTTACATCTTAATAGAAATACTCTTTTCTCGTCCAATTAATATCTCGCAAATATTTGAATTATTATTCCATGGGCGTATTTTTCATGAATGTTTATGGATTATGCTATTGAATGTGCTAACATTATATATTATGACCATATGCTTGCGTTGCTTAGTTGTTGAGGACTAGTTGCAGGTATATTGCTTTGGGTCGAGTGCTCAATGATGGACTTCATTGAATGTCTAGACGAGGTAGGTATCTTATCTTGTCTTGTTAGCATATTTGTTTATATATCATACTTGAGATGAGAGTTGATTTCTGCAGTCATTTCCGTTTGTTTTGGTTTGCCCCTAGCCATAGACAGATTTTCCTCATAACAAAATTGGCGACCATTCCTGGCCAATGTTCATGCCTTGAATTATTGAAGAAGACTCCAGACTTGCTTTAAGTTTTATCCCTGTACAAGCAAAACAATTTCTTCAAGTTCCAAGTGCCCCTATAACTCTTTATCCTCAGAGCATTCTATTCTAAAATTTCAAAAACTCCAACTACCTTGCCGAAAAATGTATTCATTAAAGCAATCCAGAAATTCTCTGTTGGGATTGATAAAGGGCGACGAGGTTCTGTATTGAACTACACCATTGATTGCTTATAATATACATTGTTTCGAGTCAGACCTTCACTTTCTTCACAAAACTGAAAATAAGGAAAATATGGGTTTCTTTTGGGTTTGTGGAAAATGAAATTATGTGGGAGGCAACCATTGTCAATCATTCCCCAATCACAAAAACTAAATCCAATTGACTAATCACACTTCAGGTTTATTGATGTACTAATCTGATAAATTAATTGCGGATGCCCAACAAAGTTAATTTTAGGTTAGCATTATATATTATTTAGTATTTACTTGCAACAATGTAAAACACATCACTCATTTTTAGCATTAAAATAAAAATTATTAGTCTCTAACAAATTGATTCTTTTTGTGAGCATATGAAAATCTTAGATAAAAGAAAGAAAGAGGGAAGTTAAATTCCAATTGGATATAAAAAAAATATGCTTAAATATACTTAATCTTAACTTCTCAACATTTAAGATAAGATCCACAACCAAATAGAACACAAAATGACAACTTTGGAAAAAAATTGCACATAATAGAAAATAAACTATAATAAATGGAAAACAATTCCTAGGCATAGATGATTTTTGGGGCTAAATTTCGCCAATGGGCTAATTTTCCATGGGTTTTCCCAAAAAATGATTCACCAATTTCCATTTTTTCTAAAAACGATTCACCCAAATTCAATAGAATGAAATTATTTTACCTTAAAAATTGTCAAAATTGTATATAAACTATATAAAATAGTTAGAAATTTGGATGTTTTTACAAAACTATCGCCAAACATTTTATATTTTTCATATTAAGGACTAGTAAGATTAGCTCATGTTTCTACATTTTAATAAAAAATTTCATCCTTCAAATTATCCATGTTCCTAGAAAATGAAAGGTGCTCAAGAAAATAAGATCTAGAACTTGGAAATCTTGAAAATGATAAACAAAATTAAAGAGCTCAAAGATAAGTTAAATATTGGTTGATGCATAGAGGAGGGGGATGGTGCCACACTGAGGTTTTTGCAAATATGAAACATGGATGAGGAGATGATTAGTTTGGATGAGGAGATGATTAGTTATTCTGAGGATTTGCTAGAGAAGAAGCACATTTTTATTACATTCACTTTCTTCTTCATAATAACTTGAGGGTAAGGGTTATAAGGAGGGTTTTGTGTTGGCATAAAACTTATGTTTAAAAGTCCCTTTTCCCAAAGGAGTGGATCAAGGTTGAGTTCAATTGGAATCTTTTCGAAGGAGAATTCTAGTCCTCACTATGGATACCTTAACTCCAAGGTACTTTGGCAGGACAACATGACTAGTGATAGGCTTCACATTAGCCTTTCAAGGGATCTAGAAACAAATCCATTGTCTTCCGCCTTTAGCAAAACTATATTTAGACATGTATGTGGTTTAACGTTGAAGGGGGACTAGTAAATTTTGAACTCAATTTGTTTTTTTGGTAAGTCACCAGACTTAGCTCGAAGGTTTGACCCTATGCAACACATTGAAGTTAACAAATCTAGGGTAAACAAGGTGCAAGGGAGTCTTAGATTGGATGTGTTGGGAACGAAAAGGGTGAGTTGAAGTCTGGAAAGTGCACTAGAGGCTAAAAGTGCATGAAGTAGAGGATCCAAAAGGTAAAACTAGTTTTAGGGGAATATTTGAAGATGCATTAGGTCATCAAGCTAGCTCAACAAAATTTGACTAGTAGATTTTATGGGTGTAAGGTGTCAAAGGTCTCTACCAAAGGATGGGTGGAATAATTGTGGGCATCGATATTAGGGTATGTTCCAACTGCCCAACTATTGTTCTAAGATTGCATATTGTTTATGTTGAAAGAGGAGATGGATGCATAGAAGATCCTGAGAAAAATATGGAGATGGGGGAATTTGAATCTTTTGCTTGAAAAGTGGTGTCCTTTCTTTGACCCTATTACTCAAAAGGTTCCAGTTCAAGCCGTATGTGTTAAACTTCCTAGTCTTCCATTGGAATTTTGATCCGAGGATGTCTTTAGGGCCATTGGGAGATGTATTTGAAATCTACCCTTCAAATTATTATCAAGCTACATAAGTGTGATGTTATTTTGTTATAGGAGACTACGGGGGATGTGGACAACATCTCAGGGGAAATTTTAAAATTCATGAAGGATTGATATTTTCTTTCAATTAGGTAGGTCCAGGGGTTTGATCACTAGGTAGAGGAAACACTCTATGAGACTAATAAGCTTGGTGTTTCTTGATTTGAGAAGAAGAGAATAATTAATTTCCTTGGAACAAGGAGAGGTATTATTGTGGTGAACATCTATGGACCCTACGAAAATTGGGTGGTTTTCTAGGAGGTCTTGCTTGAAAATGTTGCTTTGATAAGGAAGAATATTATTCTATGTGGTGATGTTTATTTTACATTAAGCAAAGATGAAATATGGTGAAATGTAACAAAGGTAGATCCCCTATAGATTTTTTTTTCAATACACTAAAGAAAATGGGATGGTTAGATGTAGAATCCATCAAGATGGCTTCTACCTTGAGGAACCAAAAGGTAGTGAAAGTGTGTGTTGCAAAAAGATGATCATTTCCTCGTCATGGAAGAACTAGTGTAAGATTGATCTAGGATTGGATTATGGATTGAAGCTAGAGGGGACTCAAATCACATGCCAATGTTCATACAATTTTCCAAGGAGGATTTAAAGTGACCAAGTCCCTTTAATGTTAATCCTTCTTGGTTGGAGGGTGAGGATTTTGTTAACCTAGTGAAAGAGGAATGGGAGATTTTTTATGCTTCTCAAAGAGAATCGATTGGAATTTGGTTTGCCCAAAACCTCAAACATGTAAAAAATGAAGTTTCTTCTTGGGCACATCATGAAAGAGCTAAGGATGAGCAAGAATTGGTTTCTTTAGAACACCAATTTTCTAAAGATTTTAGTAAGGAAGTTGAAGAAGGATTAAATGAGTCTTCTAAGGATAATTTGAAGGTGTTGGAGTAGAAAAAGTGGAAGTTACTTGTGGACAAAGAGGAAGTGTGGAAGTTGAAACACAAAGATTTATGGTTGTCTAAAATAGATGAAAAGACAAGTTTTTTCCATTATTTTGAAAATTATAGGTATAATAAAAATAATATATGGAAAATACAAAGGGATGATGGGTGAAAATCTCATTCCTTCAAAACCATTGTTGAGTTGGGAGTGGAGCATTTTGGTCATATCTATAAAGAAGATGATCAACTAAATATCGTAGGGGTTGTGAGGATGACATCTTTCTTCCCTAGTATTATTGATGAACTAGGGAATGGGAGAATGATGGAAGAAATACCCAAAAAATATTATTAAACAATTCTCCATAGATTTCAAAAGAATAGGATTCCTAGACCCAATGGATGGACCATGGGGTTCTTTTTGGGTTATATGAATTGATAGAAGAATATTTGATAAGGGTGGTATAGGAGTCAAGGATTGTGGGGAAGATGTTGGGGGCATTTATGATAAAGTCCTAACCTCCCTAATACTCTAAGTATAATTATAGGTTTCTATGTATTGTTATGTATGGAGGCCATCTCTAGTTAATAAGGCCCATGCAGTAGTGTTAAAGCAATAAATGTAGGAAGGCTTACTACAAGTTTCCACCTACTAGAAAGTTCCTTCTCTAGAATGTTCATGGGAGGTATACAATACTATACAAAGAAGTAGAAGTAACGTAATGATATGTATTATGAATTTATTTGTAATTGGAGTGCTACTGAATTGGAGGTTTCCCCCTAGAGGAGGTACGTATACATTTTTTTTATTTTGGTTCTTTACTTGGGATATTGTTGTTGTAATATGTCATTTCTTCTTTTATTTATGTTCCACATCTCTCAATTCACTAATGAACACCACAAGTGGTATCAGACCACTTTCATGAGCACATATTTTAGAGCATTTTTTTCTAGGATAAAGATGTGTTCCAACATTTCTATCATTCAATAGGTAAAAATATGACAGGTGAAGCATACACATATGAAATACAAGATGTTCCACTTAGTTGTAAACTCTTGTAACCCTTGTTGGTACCCATTCGAGTAGTACTGCATCGAACACCACTTGCACATAGAATTTTACTTACACATACCCTTGGGTATATCGAAAGTCCCCTAGGTTTCCTAAAACCAACTTTAGATAAGTCAATCGACCATCTTGTTGCTATAGTAGCATTGAGAACAACTCTCAGAAATACTAGTCTCTAGTACTTGGGTAATTGGGTAGTACGACTAAGGGTACGGTCAGTCCTCCTCAGTTATAGCCCTAAGAAATTGGGTCACATACTACTGTTGGACCCCACATGTATATTAGAGAGCTATAGCACCTTGCATTCCCATGTCCTTGGGACCCTAAAAGCCTTACTCCTTGCTAGAAATCCAAGAAACTCATACAAAAAAGGTTCTCTTGAAAATTTGTTCATTCAATCATTGGAAACCCTACCTTTTTCTACTAGTGCATGAAGTTACCGTTAGAATAATGTTTGATGTGCTCCTTTAACCATAGACAATGCTACACCATTGTCACCCAACCATAGGCATAAATCCACCCTCAAGAACCTTAATCTTTGAAAGAAAGAATGAGTCCAGGAAGCCACACCATAACCATCAGATAACCAAGAGAGTGCACCTTCTCCAAAGGTATCGCACAAGAGAAAGTACGAGAAAGACTGAAAAAGAGAGAAAACTATACAATTGCAGATGTTGCTGCTCCTCCAAATTTGTGTACTATTTCTGGTTTCGTGAGTGAGAGTGAGTGAACAAATGAGCCAAGACATCCTCTATTTATATTAATCTATCCAATGACTTTTTTGGCTGGGCCTGTTGGGTATGTGTTATATTCTTTGCACGAGTAGTAGTGTCTGAGTGTCTGCGCCAGGCGCGCAGGGGGGTTAGAGGGGGGGTGCAGGGGGGGGGAGCCCCCAATTTTTTTTTTCGCACCGGGACGACATATTTTCGGGACGACATATTTCTGGGACCACATGATATTTAGGTGGTTTTTCGACACATGGTTTTTTGTCGATGGTTTTCTATTTCCGGTTAAGGAATTAGGGTTTTGGACTAATACAGGTCATTGGGTTAGGGTTTTGGATGCCACTGGATCCTATATGTATATTGTATTGTAAACAATGTAACACAATGTATGAATATAATATATGCTGGTTTTCCCGGTTTGGGTTTCCAGGTGAAAAATCTCTGTGTAATGTTTGTATTTTCCATTGTATATTTTCTGTTCTTTTCTGAATATCAGTTTGCAGTAGATATTGTACAAGGTTAGAATTTACATTTGGTATCATAAATTTATTGGCTTCAGGGGGACGCCTTTGTCGTCAAGGGTTTGGCTCAGGACTTTGATAAGCCTTGTTACAGTGGGAGATCTGCGGTATTGTTTTTCAGGTGAAAAGAAATGGAAAACAATTCAAAGATGGAGATCAAGAAGTTTAATGGGAAAAGATTTGAGCTGTGGAAGCTCAATATGGAAGATCTTTTGGTGGACAGAGATCAGTGGATCACAGTAGATCTAGGTACTGCACCTACAGGAACTTCTGCAGATGACTGGAAAAAGACGGATCGAAAGGCAAAGAGCACAATTCGACTGTGTCTTTCCGATTTAGTATTACTGAATGTGTCAGAGGAAGCTACAACCAAGGATTTATGGGAAAAGTTGGGGAAGTTGTATTAGTCTAAGTCCCTGGTAAATAAACTATTCCTGAGAAAGAAGTTGTATAACTTGAGGATGAGAGATGGAGACTCGGTGGTAGAGAATTTGAACGCCTTCAATACTGTGGTAAGTCAGTTAGTATCTGTTGATATTAAAATTTCAGATGAAGATAAATGTA
>ML791164.1:26735-60407 GCA_009831015.1 Picea engelmannii
AGTCTGCCAACTCAAGCAACCTATTGCTGAGTACTCTGGGTATTCAGTAACCCAGTGAAAGCTCCCTCAGTGGATGCTTCCTTCAGATGACAGAACTCAGAGAGTTCCTTTTTCCTGTGCTATCTGCGCACTCTCTCAACGCCCTCCTGGCGGAGTATATCTTCCACCGCACACTCAACAGCTACGGCTTCCTTGTGCATTCACGCGCTTCGCTCGATGTCCTCTAGACAGAGCTTCTCAGAATCCTCAACAGACTTTTGTTCCCTCAACAGTGTCTCAGCTACACTGCCTTGACTATTGAGGTGTTCAGTAACCCCAAAAGTCCCCCTTCTGTATGAGTTGTTGATTTCAAGGCTGGTGCTCTCAGCACGTCTTTGTCTGACTCCTTCGAGTTCAGAAGTGCCCCCTCAGTGCACTGGTATTCAGAGTCTCAACACTCTGTCACGCCCTCCTGGCATGAAACCTCAAAGACCTCTCAAACCTAAAATCAAACATACTCCCTGCAAATGCATAATAACAACATATAATTACAGCATAAGGGAAACACTCACAAACACACACATAAACAGAATATCATGCAGGAAAAACTGCTCTCTGTTCATATATTAACAATTGACAAATGCCTGTGTATTTACAAGGTGTTCCCCAGCTCTACTCGGCTCTACATGCATTCTCTTTTCATGTTCCTGCCGACTTCTCAAAATGAGATCTGAATATCTCTTTCTACCTGAGGCTCATTCCTCCAGGTTCACCTACTCTAATTAATTTACAATCAATGGCTATCTAGTCTGCTATCCAGAACTAGATCTTAGCCAATCTATAATAATTGCCTGTCTTATCTACAGCCTGCGCAAAGGCATGGCATTCATGGCTCACCAGCCTAAAAAATTTATTACATTTATTTCAAATATTCAAATGAGACTGCGCCTCTATTTGAATACATGCGCGCTGACGTGGCTAGCTGGCTGCATGGAGAGATGCTCCTGCATCATACTCCTCAGCTGCAAAAATCATGAGCTCCTACTCATGAGCTTCCTATGTAGTCGCCTGAATCCACCTGGGTCCCAGACAAGTCTTTGGAGCTTTTCCTCTGCTCCATTCTGCTGCTGCTGCTTCCGCTGCGCTGCTGCTGCTGCTTTCTTTCTACCCAGCTTCTCTTCGCTGGTATTCTGCGCTGATCTCAACATCTGTCTCCTGATGTCCTCCATTTCGTGGTCCAGCCGCTCCAGTGGCTGGCTCTGTTGTTGCAGTCTCCTCAGCTGCAAAAGATTTTGGTCAATGGACAGATCATCATGATATCCCATACCACCTTCTTCATTTTCATCTTTATCTTTATTCGTGGCCTCAAGCTGCCACTCGGTCGCAGACTTCAGTTCGACAGTCCCTTCTTGACTGACCTGCTGCTCAACCATCTCCTCTGACAACTCAAATTCTGTCAGTTCTATTGCCGGCTCCGGATTATTCAACCAATCCTCCAGCATCTCCAGCTCCATCTCCCATGGAGAAATAAATCTTCCCACCTGCTCCTCGACATCTTTTGCTGCTAGCTTCAGTGCTGCAGCTTCCTCAGCTTGCTTGCTGAACGTGTTGAGACATTCCTCAGAAGGCTCGCTCTCTCCTTCGGCTGCAAATTCCCTTGTCGCAGCCCTTTCAGCTTCATCGCTGAATGCTTTGAGCCATTCCCCGGAATGCTCATTCTCTTCTCCCGCTTGGGCAACTCCCAAAATCTGCTCCAATTCTTCTTCTTCGACAGTCATCTCCAGCTGTGACTGTTCCTTTGTTGTTGCTGTACCTGCAACACAAATTTTTGCCTCTTCCTGGGCAGACGGTAGGAATACCTCGGTTCCCCCAACCATTATTTGGCTCTCCAAATCTCCTATGGTCAGCTGCACCTGCTGATCCCAATCAAATCCTTGGCTCACTTGCTCATTCATGCAATGTGGAATGCTCCCACTGCCTTCCTGGCAGATTTTGAGATCCATTGACCCCACCTGCATCAGCACCCAATGCTGACCTGAACTCTCCAGCTGGCAATGCAAAGTTTCCTCATTGTCCTCTTGACAATCCGTGAGATCTTCAGCCGATCTCATCTCCGTTTCCTTGCCCAACTGGCAATTTGAAATTCCCTGGCTACCCTCACGACAGTCGTTGAGATCCTCAACTGATCCCACTTCATTGCCCTCCTGGCAAACTGGAATTTCTTCTTTTCTGCCCAACCGACAGTACTGGAGATCATCAGTCGATCCCAATTCATCCCAATCATCATCATCATCAAGACCTTTTCCAGTCTCGGGTTCACATACCTCAACCAATTCTTCATTCTGCCGCATCAGTGATTCGAGCCTCTCTATCTCTTCCCTGATGTCAGCGAGTTCTTTGTCCATTTCTGCTGCCCTCATTAGCTTTGAGATTTTCTTTTCAGCATGCCTATGGCGTTCAGTAGCCATCCTGCTGTCTCTATCTGCCCTCGTGGCAGATCTGCTACTGTCACTCCTCATCATGAGTTCAACCAGCTTCATCTTTACAGTCCTGCAGACTGTCTATGGACTGCTGCCTACCTGCAAGCAAGTCCTCACAGAGTCCTCCAGTGCTCTGTCTTCTTCCACCTACCTTCTCCTCTCTGCTTGAAGTATACAAATAGAGTACCTGCTCTGATACCACTTGGCGCACAGTCGTCCCGACCCCTCGCAGTCCGACCCGCGCTCACCAGGACCTTCTTCGTTCCACAGACTCGAAGAGCTAGCTTGCTCTTCTACTCCTCTCGGGAGTTTCACTACCCACAGTCTTCCTTCGGCGATCTCCTCTTCGTAAATCAGGAAATCGCGATTCGGGAATTCGCGGTTCACGTGAGCATAGTTCACATGCAGCTTCAAAACCCGAACCCCGATGGGTCAACGGGTCAACACTTCCGCGCGTCGGGGATTTCTCTATCGGGAAATCGACGAATCTGATGCTGCGATTCACTTGCCCTCCAAATCTCCGAACCCCAAATCCCGATCCAACGCCACGTGGATTCCACTAACACATGTGGTCCCACACTACCACGTCTTCTTCGGGATTTCGCGGATCGTGAATCCACGATGCAAGTTTTCTTGCTGTTGAAAACCCCGAACGCCGAACCCCGATATGGTGGGATCGCGTGCCACCTGTCCTCCTGACGATCGACGACTCCCGTTAATTCGGGAAATCGCTACTCGTGATTTCACGAGGTATAAAAACTCTTACCTCGCCAAACTCCGAACTCCGAACCCCGATGTGCCGAAATCCGATGGCCAATTCCCTTCTGCGCCTATGGTTTAACACCCGCACAGCTTCCTTACGATCCAACGATCCTCGGGACTTCGCGATTTCTACCCGCGAATTCTGGCCGTCTATTTGTTCTCCTTGGGGATTCCTCCGACTCCAAAGCCTCGCCCTGCTCGAGCCTCTTCTGGGGTTGTTCCCACAGAAATTGAAAGGAACTCTCCCTCCTGAGCTGAATTCCTCCCAGCCCTTCCACTGAAGGCAGACGCACTCCTTGCGCTCGGTGTCCAATCACTCTCCCAGTGCTGGAACTTCTGGACTCTGTGCGCTTCCAGCGACAGTGGTCTCTGTCAACCTATGCTCAGACTAACTGCTGAGATTTCAACCTCAGCCTGCACTTCTCCTGCTCGACTCAAGTAACCCAATTCAACTCTGGGCAGATGAGAATAAAAGCTCAACTGTCTGGTTTCATCAACGCACTCTATGCGGATGGATTCCACTGCACTCTATGCAGGAATCTCCTGACTCAGACAGAGGGACAATTGAAACTCATTCACCTCTTTCTCCCACGGATGGAGAATACGATGCCCCTAGCAGTCTGCCAACTCAAGCAACCTATTGCTGAGTACTCTGGGTATTCAGTAACCCAGTGAAAGCTCCCTCAGTGGATGCTTCCTTCAGATGACAGAACTCAGAGAGTTCCTTTTTCCTGTGCTATCTGCGCACTCTCTCAACGCCCTCCTGGCGGAGTATATCTTCCACCGCACACTCAACAGCTACGGCTTCCTTGTGCATTCACGCGCTTCGCTCGATGTCCTCTAGACAGAGCTTCTCAGAATCCTCAACAGACTTTTGTTCCCTCAACAGTGTCTCAGCTACACTGCCTTGACTATTGAGGTGTTCAGTAACCCCAAAAGTCCCCCTTCTGTATGAGTTGTTGATTTCAAGGCTGGTGCTCTCAGCACGTCTTTGTCTGACTCCTTCGAGTTCAGAAGTGCCCCCTCAGTGCACTGGTATTCAGAGTCTCAACACTCTGTCACGCCCTCCTGGCATGAAACCTCAAAGACCTCTCAAACCTAAAATCAAACATACTCCCTGCAAATGCATAATAACAACATATAATTACAGCATAAGGGAAACACTCACAAACACACACATAAACAGAATATCATGCAGGAAAAACTGCTCTCTGTTCATATATTAACAATTGACAAATGCCTGTGTATTTACAAGGTGTTCCCCAGCTCTACTCGGCTCTACATGCATTCTCTTTTCATGTTCCTGCCGACTTCTCAAAATGAGATCTGAATATCTCTTTCTACCTGAGGCTCATTCCTCCAGGTTCACCTACTTTAATTAATTTACAATTAATGGCTATCTAGTCTGCTATCCAGAACTAGATCTCAGCCAATCTATAATAATTGTCTGTCTTATCTACAGCCTGTGCAAAGGCATGGCATTCATGGCTCACCAGCCTAAAACATTTATTACATTTATTTCAAATATTCAAATGAGATTGCGCCTCTATTTGAATACATGCGCGCTGACGTGGCTAGCTGGCTGCATGGAGAGATGCTCCTGCATCACAAAACATATCATCACAATATCCATGAGCCTCATTTATCTATATTAATGATCCATCTCCACCACCATGTGTCTAGCACCTCAGGTCATTCTTGTCCCATGACAAAAATCGTGGACTCATTGGAGCCACATTCACCTCATAGTTCATCCTCTCATAGGATTACTTCGTCAATGCATTTAACTCGATGCTATCAGACACGTGTGTCTAACACCTTGGGTCGTTCTTGTCCCATGGCAAGAATTATGACCACATCAGAGCCACAAACACATCATGGTGATCTTTTCATAAGATCACTTCGTGAATGCATTCAACTCGATGCTATCAAACACATTGAATTGCACCTCAAGCACCTCGAGTCTTCAGTTCGTCGAAGACTACATCAAGGCACATCTACTTCGGATGTAGATGTTCCCTATCTCCTCTGGTCTTTGGCCTAGTTCCTATGGAAATAAAATCGGCCGGATGCTTATCAGAGCTACTCACCTACTCGTGAGTTAACTTCACCAAGTCCATGATGTGCGCATGTCGTGAATTACTAATGAACAAGCAAAACAATCCCTCCAAGTTCCGACTGCCCCTAAAACACCTTTATCAAAAAGACCAAACTCTTTATCCTTGGAACATTCTATTCTCCAATTTCAAAACTCTCACGACGAATTTCTGAACGGGCCCCGAATCTGTACTGATAAACTCTCAAAATCGACTTCATTTCAGTTTATAATCTGGTGTTGGCAAAACTACAAAATTAATGCACGTATATGTCAAATTTTAATGCTAGTTGACCACCGCCATATTAATAATTGATCAAAATAAATGGATGCAACTGTCAAATTTCACTGCTCGTTGACAACCTCTACTTTAATAATTGTTCTTTCTAGAAAGAGATCAGATTCCATGGCAGACTGTCTGTTCAAACTTGCCAAGCAATGTGTGTGAAGCTCTGCAACAATCTGACCGTGCAACACGCAAAAGTGACCTGGGCGAGACATGGAGACGCACATGCTTCCATTGACCTAATCCATATACTGTAGCCTCGTGGAACCTCGTGAAGGATACAAGTAATCCAGTCCATTCAACAAAAGTGCTCTCTAAATTTCTGTAAGTACATTTTCTCCACTAAGTCCGTGCCATGTCTATGTCTTGAATTATTAAAGAAGACTCCAGACTTTAAATTTTATCCCTGTACAAGCAAAACAATTCCTCCAAGTTCCAAGTGCCCCTATAACTCTGTATTCTCGGAACATTCTATTCTAGAATTAATTAACTGTTATATATTAATTAATTAAAATTTAATAATGTAATATTAATTAATAATATTTATAATAATAATACATGTTAAGTTGTTAAAAGTGCAAAATTGTAATCTGCTTTAAATTGTTTTTGTTTTTGATTTGGTTAAAAATTTGTCTTTTCAAATTTAAAGAAATAGGTTAACACTCCACAACCTTAAAACATGTGGAAAAAGTAGAAGTCTACTTCTTATAAGACCTTCATAAGTTAGTTTAGATGACCAAATTTTGTAAATAGGTTAATCATTCACTACCTTAAAACACGTGGAAAGAGTACAAATCTACCCTTAAAACACGTGGAAAGAGTACAAATCTACCCCTTATAGATCATTCATAAGTTAGTTCATGTGGCCAAATTTTGTTTCCACACTGATATAGACTAAACGAGTGACCCTAAGTAACATAAAAAATTTATTATTTCAAAATAAAAATAAAATCATTTTCCTACCTAATATTTTAGGGTTTTGTAATTGAACAGTTTCATTGACAACCTGCATATGGATTACGGATTACTAGTTGGTATCAAAGACCAATATGCTCAACGAGATCGAACTAATGGAGATCAATTGATGAGGTCTGATTTAAACAAGCTCGAGGTTTCTCTTGAAGTCGTTTTTGACATTTCAATTTATCAAATTGAAACATAGTCCTTCATGGATCTAATATCATTTCAAAGCATGAAGTGGATCAAGGTTGAGGTCAACATTTTGAAGCTTTTTGAAGGAGAATTTAAGTCCTCACTATGGAGCCCTTAACTCCAAGGTACTTTGGATGGACAACATGACTAGTGATAGGCTTCACATTAACCATTCAAGGGATCTAGAAACAAATCCATTGCCTTCCTCCTTTAGCAAAACTATACGAAAACTTGTATGTGGTTTAGCGTTGAAGGGGGGCTAGTTTTGAACTCAATTTGTTTGTTTGGTAAGTCACCAGATTTAGCTTGAAGGTTTGACCCTATGCAACACATTGAAGTTAACAAAGCTAGGGTAAACAAGGTGCAAGGGAGTCTTAGATTGGATGTGTTAGGAACGAAAAGGGTGAGTTGAAGTATGGAAAGTGCACAGTAGAGGCCAAAAGTGCATGAAGTAGAGGATCCAAAGGGTAAAACTAGTTCTAGGGGAATATGTGAAGATACATTAGGTCATCAAGCTAGCTCAACAAGCTTTGACTGGTAGATTTTATGGGTGTAAGGTGTCAAAGGTCTCTACTAAAGGATGGATGGAAGAATTGTGGGCATTGATATTAGGGAATGTTCCAACTGCCCAACTATTGGTCTAAGATTCAATGGTGTTTATGTTGAAAGAGGAGATGGATGCATAGAAGATCCCGAGCAAAAGATGGAGATGGGGGAATTTGGATCTTTTCCTTAAAAAACGACGTCCTTTCTTTGACCCTATTACTGAAAAGATGCCAATTCAAGCCACATGGGTTAAAATTCCTAGTCTTCCAATGGATTTTTGATCTAAGGATGTCTTTAGGGCCATCGAGAGCTGTATTGGAAATTTCATGGAAGCAAATTATAGCTTTTAGAACTCACATATATATTATATACTATTCAGATTCTAAACAAAACAAACCTCAAGGATGGGTTGGTAGCCAACATGTTGATTGAACACAAGGGTAGGCGACATAGTCAAGTCTTAGATTATATTAGGGTTCCTTACAATGTGTGAGGTGCCATGCATATGACTAGGTAGTAATGGAATGTGATCTACAATTATCTATGAAAGGGTGAAAGAAAAAGGTTTCATAAAATTCTTTGGTCTAGGCTAGTGCCACCTCAACCACAAAATCACTTCACTTAGGGTCTGGAAATGTGGGTGAAGGTTGTTTAGAAAAGACGTCTCCTATGCTATTAGAGGAATCATATCAGGAAAAAGAAGGGTAAACAACGATAATTAGAGAGGAATCATTTTCTAGTTTTGTGCCCAAGGATGATGAACATAAGGGTATGTGAATGGTCTTTTTATATCCCTTGAAATCATGGGAACAAATTATTTGAGTGAGATTTTGATATTACTTATGCTTCCTTGTTTCCTATAGATTTATCAAAGGATATTACAAAAAACATTTTAGGCTAGATATGAATAGTCATATTGTTCAACCTCCATTAGTTTTGAATTTGGAAATATGGTTAATTCATAGGGCCTCCCTCCAAAGTACATTCTAAGAAAAGGAACGAGTCAAGAGGTTAAGAATACTAAACGAATTGGAAACAACCATAATGATGGTGTAGACTATAAATATCTTGGGTTTGTTTTTTCGACAATTTTTCCAATAATTTCTAAACTTTTAGGATATACCTTGAGACCTAGGACACCAATGGTAGGTAGGGTATAGTTTAGGATACAAGGGGGACTAAGTATGGATGATACAAAAGGGAAAGGAAATGGGGGAAGGAGAAAAAAATCTCACATATATTTAGCTGAGAACAAGGAAAATGATGAAATCCATCATGTTAAACAAAAAACCTCTTTTGGGGGATTTTAGAGACCACTGCCTAGAGGAGGTTTTACCAATATCATTATGTTTTTCAATGTGAGAGGGTTGGGAAATCCCTCTAAGAAATATACCCTTCAAAGTACTATCAAGCTACATAAGCGTGATGCCATTTTGTTATAGGAGACTATGGAAGATGTGGACAACATCTTGGGGGAACTTTTAAAATTCATAAAGGATTGAGATTTTCTCTCAATTAACCCTATAGGTAGGTCCAGGGGTTTGATCACTAGGTAGAGGAAACACTCTATGAGACTACTAAGCTTAGTGTTTCTTGATTTGAGAATAAGAGAATAATTAATTTCATTGGAACTAGGAGAGGTGTTATTTTTGGTGAACATCTATGGAACCTACGAAAATAGGGTGGTTTTATGGGAGGTCTTGCTTGAAAATGCTTCTTTGAGAAGGAAGAATATTATTCTAGGCGGTGATATTTATTTTGCATATAATAATAATAATAATATGGTGAAATGTGTTGACTCCCAAATTAATAATTAATAATATAATTATTAATTATTAATATAATAATAATAATAATAATTATAATTATAATTATAATAATAATAATAGTAGTTATTATAATTATTAGAGACACATCCTTTCATGGATGGTCACCATATATGCCTTTAGGTTCTCTATATATTTGGCACATTCATCATCGTAATAAATCATCTCATATGAATCTATCACATCATCTCATATACAACACTATATCATATCATCTCATATAAAAATTCAACTATGTGGATGGATTATAACCAAATTAATCTTTGGGTAGTTATAGGAGGTATTCTCCAACTATTTATAAGAAAAAAAAATTAATTTAATTTTCAAAGAGACGTGTCTTTTTGGATCAATCTAATATTACTATAAAAAGACACTTGAAAGACACAACAATAAACACACATATTTTTCTCTCTCACACGTGGGAAGTGATCTAAGGAAGAGACCGAAGTTTCTAAGTAGTTGAATGTTTTGAGTGTAATTACTTGTGATGTTCTAGAGTTTACTAAAGTAATATCGTATATCATTGGAAGTAATTATCACTTGGAGAAAATTGTGCTTGTCTAAATTTAACACTAGAAAATCAACATGGTTATCCATATGCGTATATGATGGATGTGTGTTGGTCATAGTATGAGACGTATCATTTTTTAGAAGAAGAGGAGGTCAACACATGTAGAGGGTGCAGATGACTCCAAAGACTATATATCCTCAAAGGGAGTCAAGCTTCAGAGGGAGCATGCTGACTCAGAGTGGGCCTGATCTAAGAGAGAGTCAATTGCTTAGAGACTTTCATTCAGAAAGGATATTTCTTTGGATTCAGATTTAGATGGGAGAGATGTCCTCTAGGACAGACAGACATGAGGCTAGACCTTGAGGAGATATGAGACCTCCTAGAGAGGCTTCCCTTGTTTTAGTGAAGGAATCCAGTTAGAAGGACTGGGATGTGGACCTTTTAAACTTGATTCTGAGACATGTACATTGGTTGACAACAAAACATTTGTTTAGATACCCATGTGGTGCAAGTGGATATGGATTGGGATATTTCTCGGATGGAGATATGAAGTTGCAGAGTTATATATATTCTGACTAGGCAGGGAGTGCAGTGGATCGAAGGAGTACTTCCATATGCTATTTCAACATGGGATCATTGTGATCTCATGGTTGAGTAGGGAGAAAAAATTAGTGGCACTCAGTACAACGGAGGAAAAGTATATAACAACCAATATTGTAAGTCGTGAAGCAGTGTGGCTTTAGAAGTTTCTTGCGGGACTTCATCTGAGACATGGTATAGAGAGGAGTCGTGGAGCTCTAGTACATATCCATGAATGAGCAGATAGCAGACATTCTCACCAAACCATTGTCTAGAGTGAAGTATGAGTACTTCAAAGACAAGCTTGGCGTGATGCAGAATTTCCACCCTCGTTAAGAGTGAGGTGTAGTGTTTCTCTCCTCCAGTCGGCTAACCTCTCTGGCCAAGGGTTTCCCTGATCAGTCATGTGAGGTGACCGAGGGAGTAATGCACAACCAGGTACAAGTCTTGCCTACACCATGTGAGGTGGATAGGTGTGAATAATACTTTCATCTAAGCATTTCTTATGACATGTGAGGTGGCTAGGTGTGAATGGGGCTATGGTGTAGTCTTGCCTATGCCATGCGAGGCAACTAGGTATGAAGAAGACTACTGGGAGAGGAGAAACATCACAGTGTAGTCGTGAGACTATGGAAGTGGGGTTGTGTACTACTGGACAACATGCTAGTAGATGTGTGATACTAGTGGATTGCTACGTAGTTGTTAGACTATGATAGTGGTTGTGTACCACTGGACAACATGCTAGTAGTTGTGTGCTACTAGTGGATTGCTGCGTAGTTGTGAGACTATGACAATGGTTGCGTACTACTGGAAAACATGCTAATAGTTGTGTGCTACTAGTGGATTAGCACATAGTCGTGAGACTATTGCAATGGTTGTGTACCTGATGTAGGTGAGACGTGACCATACCCCCATCGCGCTCTCCCGCTCACAGGATCGTTCTACTTCTCTTCTTGCTGAGCCGAATTGGCTCTTTGGATTCCCTCGGGAATCACTATCAAAACAAGACCCCATCCACAGGTCCTTCGTTCACCTGCACGGCCTCTGCACCTGACCATTACCAATTTCCCCATAGGAAACTGTTGTCAGGCGTCGGGGTTTCGGACTTTCCGTGGTCGCAAACCTCTGTCCTCGTGAATCCCCGATCCCCGAATTACTGATGAGCTCTCGGCTCCTATGCGCTAGCCCTCCTGGCTAATCTTCCACCATATGACCACTACTCCCGTGTCTGTGGCCTTACCTCCCTCGCAGCCTCACGACTCGCTATTTCAAACCCTTGATTTTCCAACTCTCGACACCCGATGTGCCGAAGTGCCGAGGCGCACGAGCGTTGACTTTTCAACGACCGTTTGTCTCACTGAGACTTCGGACCTCGCAACTCACGAATCCTAACACCAATACTTCAGGACTTCTCGCGGCGAGATCCCGAGGGTTTTATGCCACCTGTATTCCACTTCGCTGCTTTGTTATGGCCACCTGTCCTCCAACGGTCGAAATCTCGCTCCCCGCGACCTCGCAATCCCCGTGACCAAACTCTCGAGCCTTTTCTCCCGAGGCTCCGATGCACGATCCCACGTGCAGATCCAACGGTCTTCCCCGATCTAGATCCAACGACTATCTCCTTCTCGCCCCTCGCGTCTTCGCGACTTGGGACACCCAACGCTTGGGCCTTCAACCTGCGAACCCCCGAGTTCGCAAGATCTCTCGATCTCTTCCACGCGTCCACTTAATTGGACGATCCAGATCTCCTCGCTACTTCGCCGCCTCGCGTCCTCGCGCCTCGCGACTTTTAACACCAACCACTTGGGCGTTCACCCTGTGAACTCCCGAGTTCGCGAGATCTCTCGATCTCTACCACGTGCCCTCTGCCAACGGATGGCTCCGATCTTCTCGCACCTCGCGTCCTCGTGACTTTGGACACCCAACACTTGGGCCTTCACTCTGCGAACTCCCGAGTTTGGGAGATCATCTAGATCTCTGCCACCTGTCCTCTCCAGATGGACGGCTCCTGTCTTCTTGCCACTTCGCTACCTCGTGTCCTCGCACCTCGCGACCTTTAACACCCAATCCTCGGCTCTTCCACTCACGAGCTTCCGAGATGCGAGGTGCCACTTGTCCACCTGTCGACTCCTGTGGTCCCACACCGTTCTCAAGTGCTGATATCTCGAGATGACGTCAGCTAGGCCCCACACATGGAACTCTCACCTCCTCGCCACTCGTGAAGTTGAGTGACTTCCTCTTCCAACTTTCGGTGCCCGAGTTCCCGATGTGGGTAAGCTCGTGACACGCATCCGCTCTCGAACGAACGACCCAGATCCTATCGGCTAATCCAATGGCTGATGTTACTCCTCCCGAGCTTCCTGCGCACCTGCTCCTGCTCGTAATCCTCTGTGCAGCTTCTCCCGATCCAACGACTGACAAGATTTCTATACGGGATCTGACGGCTGTCGGTCCTCCTCTCCTGTGCTTTTCTCCTGAAATCCCCTGTATGTGAATCTTCAACGGTCCATATTTGTTCTCTTCTGCGATCGAACGACTGTCGCTGCTCCTCCTGAGCTTCTCCTCAAATATTTGGAGATTTTACCTCTACCTCCTGTAGAGTCTTCGCGCATATACCACGCTCTCTCCTGAGCTTCTTCTCCTCGAATCCTTAAAGGATTCTGACATCTGCTCTCCTGCAGAGTCTTCACGCGCACACAACGTGCTATCTCTTCTGATATTTTGCAACCACTCAGACCCCTTAGGGGATTTTATCTTCCTTCCTTCGCCCATAGACGGAGAATAAAGTTCCTTCCTGGCTATCTGTTTGCTCAAACACTCTCCTTGTTGAGTCTTCTGGGTATTCAGTAACCCAGTAAAGGTCCCTCAGTGGACTCTTCCTCCAGTTGGCAGAACTCAAAGAGCTCTCTGCTCTCTTCTGTGCTTGCCTGTGCACTTCCTCGATGCCCTCCTGGCGGAGTATCTCTTCTCCCAGAACCTCCAACAGTTTTGTCCTTCTCTGTGCACCTATGCACTTGCTCAATGCCCTCCTGGCAGAGCTCTTACAAAATCCTCAGTGATTCTGTCTCTTCTAAACTCTCAGCAGAGTTCCTCCCTTGTGCACTCTTGTACACACGCTCAATGCCCACTTGGCAGAGCTCTACAGAATCCTCCACGACGATGTCTGCAACTGTGTCTTCCTCCACACAACTTTGCCTCCAAGGTATTCAACAACCTTGAGGTCTTCTTCCTCTGAGTTGTTGACTTCAGCTTCCGTGCCTCAGCACGACTTTGTCTGAACCCGCAACGTTCAGAAATGCATCCTCAGTGCACCGATATTCAGAGACCCTAGTCCTCTGTCATACCCTCCCGGCATGAAACCTCAAAGACCTCTCGAGCCTAAAATCACACAAACTCCATACAAATGCTTAACAAACATACATTCACAGCATAAAAGGAACACTCACAGACACCCATATAACACAGAGTGACATGTAGGAAAAACTGCTTCTGATTATATTAAAATGGCAAATGCCTGAATTTACAATGGTGTTCCCGAGCTCTCCTCGACTCTCTCATACAACCATTCTTTTTCAAAATGAGATCTCAAAATCTCTTTTACCTGAGGGCTCATTCCTCCAGGTTCACCTACTCTAATAAATTACATTCAATGGCTGTCTAGTCCAGCGCCTGGATCTAGATCTCAGCTGATCTAGCATTAAAGCCGATCCTATCTACCGCCTGCACAAAGGCACGGCTTCCATGGCTCACCATAATAAGACATTTAATTACATTCATTTCAAATTTAAATGAGGCTGCGCCTCCCTTCAGCTTTGAATGCATGCGCGCTGACGTGGCTGGCTGGCTGCTGACTGACATGGAGCAATGCTCCTGCATCAGTACCACTGGACAACATTAGACATCATGCTAGTAGCTGTGTGCTACTAGTGGATTTCTAAGTTGTTATAAGGGAAAAAATCTCTATGGCCAAGGGTAAACCACATCAGACAGGTACGACTACATAAATCAACTCAATTCCAACATATGCTATATAAACTAATGTGTAATATAAGAAAGAGGCCTACCTTGATCCAACGTTTGATGATGTTCTACCGCTGAGCACTTTGACCCAAAGCTTTATACCTGCGAGAAGTTCTCAACAAACAAGCAAAGCAAGTATATAGTGATGATACGAAAGGGTCTAGCACATCATATAGCATAATCCATTAATAAACATTACAAACATGCCCATGGATAATAATCATATATTTGCAAGATACCAATAGGACGGGAAAGGAGTATTTCTATTAATAATTGATCAGCATAAGTGTCAACATTATAGACTTCTGTGTCGGCACGGTACGAAACCAAGAAACCAAGTTCCTTCCAACTGGATCTCCACCACTTCAATCCTCCACCAAGGGCAAGCTCATGAGAAAGAGGCAAAGAGGTCCTCTCAATAATAAGGGAAGAGCTTGGGGGCTGAACACTGTGTCTAGACTTGAGGGACAAAGGGATGCAGACTCAATATGAAGTAATTTCTCCAGAGTAACTTTTCTCTCAAAGTTGAATGCTTTCTCCTTTTTTTCCATAGTTCAAAATTGTGCTCTTATAGCCTCTAGAATGCAACTGAAGAGCCGATTCAGAATGTTTCCAGTATATGGAAGGCCAAGGATCAGAGATATTTTGTTGTGACATGGAAAATCGACCTCATTTTATATTTTCTGGCACAAATCTTGATGTACACGAGTTGTAATGGAGCAACAAGTGTATGCACATCTTGCATAGCAGTTAGGGAGCGTATATGTGGAAAAATGTATATTTTTAGCTCTGGATTCATCAAAAAAGGGATAAAAAGTCTGCATAGGGAGATGGAAAAAGGTCCTATGTGCAAGATAGCAATGGTGAGACAAATATTGCTATAACATACATAGTCATGAGACTATGGCAGTGGTTGTGTACCACTGGAAAGAATGCTAGTAGATGTGTGCTACTAGTGGATTGCTACATAGTCATGAGACTATGAAAATGGTTGTGTACCAGTGGAAAACATGCTAGTAGCTGTGTGCTACTAGTGGATTGCTACGTAGTTGTGAGACTATGGAAGTGGTTGTGTACCATTGGACGACATGCTAGTAGCTGCGTGCTACTAGTGGATTGATACATAGTCATGAGACTATGGAAGTGGTTGTGTACTACTGGACAACATGCTAGTAGCTACGTGCTACTAGTGGATTGCTACGTAGTCGTGAGACTGTGACAGTGGTTGTGTACCACTATACAACATGCTAGTAGCTGTGTGCTACTAATGAATTGCTATGTAGTCACGAGTCTATGGCAGTGGTTATGTACCAATGGACAACATGATAGTAGTTATGTGCTACTAGTGGATTGCTACTTAGTCGTGAGACTATGTAAGTGGTTGTGTACTACTATGACATGGAAATAATTGTGTTTTGTTGGAGGACATTACAGTAGCTGTGTGCTATTGTTTGATTGTAGCATAGTCATAAATACCATGGCAAATGATTTGAGCTATCGATGGCATGGTAGTAGAAGTGTGCTACTAGTTGATTACAGAGTAGTCAATGGACTACTAGATGAAGACATCCTGAAAAGATACCTCCCTAGCTAAGAGGGAGTGTTGATGTTTCAACATCGAGTAGACATTCATTCACAAGGGTGTACCTATGGTGAATGGCCCTAGTAAGAATCGGGTAGACCTTCTCCTAGATTGGGTTGCAGGCCAAGGGAGATATGATACATTTATCACAAGGGTGTACTTATGGTAAATGGACCAAGGCATAGTCCTTTCTTAATCATGATAAGGAGTGATATGGACTCAAGGTGCTTGAGGTGCATAATGTATCCCTCACTGAGAGGGAGTGTTGATGTTTGGAAAACATCGAGAAGACATTCTGCGAGATTAATAATTAATAATATAATTATTAATTAATAATAATAATAATAATAATAATAATAATAATAATAATAATAATAATAATAATAATAATAATAATAATAATAATAATAATAATAATAAATAGTTATTATAATTATTAGAGACGCATCCTTTCATGGATGGTCACCATATGTGCCTTTAGGTTATCTATATATTTGACACATTTATCATCGTAATAAATCATCTCATATGAATCTATCACATCATCTCATATACAATACTATATCATATCATCTCATATAAAAATTCAACAAAATGTAACAAAGGTAGACCCCCTGATAGATTTGTTTGTCAATAAGCTAAAGGAAGTGAGATGGGTAGATGTAGAACCCATCCAGTTGGCTTCCACCTTGAGAAACCAAAAGGTAGGGGAAGAGTGTGTTGCAAAAAAATGATTATTTCCTCGTCATAGAAGCACTAGTGTAGGAATGATCTAGGATTAGATTGTGGATTGAAACTAGAGGGGACTCATATCACATGCCAATATTCATACAATTTTCCAAGGAGGATTTAAAGTGACCAAAGTCCCTTTAATGTTAATCCTTCTTGGTTGGAGGGTGAGGCTTTTGTTAACCTAGTAAAAGAGGAATGGAATATTTTTTATGCTTCTCAAAGAGAATCAATTGGCATTCAGTTTTACCAGAACCTCAAACATGTCAAAACAGAAGTTTCTTCTTGGGCACATCATGAAAGAGTTAAGGATGAGCAAGAATTGGTTTATTTAGAACACCAATTTTCTAAATATTATAGTAAGGAAGTTGAAGACAGATTAAATGAGTCTTCCAAGGATAATTTGAAGGATTTGGAATAGAAAAAGTGGAAGTTACGTGTGGACAAAGAGGAAGTGTGGAGGTTGAATGATGTAGGGGATCAAAATATGCTCAAAAATCAAAGTGCTTGGAATTGCTTCAAAATAGACTCGCACGTAGGCTTCATCCTTATGATTTCAATTCAACTTGAACGGGTTCAAACAAACGTCATATGCGAGAGATATCACGTTCTGTCCGCTTTGCCAAACATGCAAAAATTTGCTAACTGTACAATCTGTACAGTCTTGACATGGCAGGGCCATATTGTTGATGTGGTAGGGTTATACTGCTGATGTGGAAAGGGTGTACTGGTGACATGGTAGGTGATCGTACTGACACGTGGCAAAGGATGACGTGGAAGATGATGACGTGAAAGGTGTTTGGCATGTTACGTGGACCAATGAATGTTCAACACATGGCGATGTATGGGACTAATGGTATGGTGCCACGTGGCCTAGACATGGGTTGCCACGTGGAACCCCTCCGTGTTATAAAATTTTGGGTAGGAGTCCGAAGGGTTCAAACCTCCGTGGACAAGTGGCAACGTCTTGGCACAGGCTAGGCTACTATCTCGCCTTCCATGTGAACCTTACCCCATATCCTTATAACTAATATTTAACTTTGGCTAAGGTTTAATCCGGGCGCAAAAAGTGTCGGGGCTTAGACCCAACCCTTGGTATTACCATTAGCCACACGACCAATAGCACTACCACTAGTGCGTAGGGTTTCAAAAACCAATGACTTGCCACTTGTCGTAGGATCCAACGGTATCCACATATGCGTGCTCCAATAAGTTGCAACGTATCTGGTTTTAGCGCCTGGGGCTTGACCACATGGGGGGCATATGACCAATACCTTCGCCGATAAAAGGGGTCAGGGCATTAAGGGTGCACCAATTTCTCCCACGTGCCCGGGATGCTGCAGGAGCTGGGTTTAGGCACGAGAAATTCCCAGAAGCCAGATTCGGTTCACACAGGTGCATTTTTGAGGATCAAAGACAACAAAGAATTGGGAGAAACTTCCAAGGAGTGATTCCAACTCATTTTTTGGCCAAACCAGGTGCAAGAAGTGCCCAACTAGGGGTTTTTGGATGTTCTAGAGCCATTGAAGCAATCTATTTCTCATTATGAGCATTGTAAAGTACTGATTTTGACACTTTGAGCATTAATGAAAATGATCCATTGGAAGCTAGACCAGGAGATGTAGCCCAAGAGAGGGGTGAACTCATTTATCATTTTGTTGTGTTAATGTGTGTATTTTGATGGCTATTTATGAGTTTTTACTATGCTCATGATTAAGTAAAAACTCATTAATTTTTATGTGTTTGTAACTTGATCCTATTGCCCAAGCACATACAAATTTCACTTGCAATTTTAAAGAAACTCAAGCCTTTAATTTTCAGATCAAGTTGGTATCCAAGCATAAGTTTTTGAAGGTTTGATTGTTTGCAAGTGTTTTTTTTTTCTGATGCTTACAAGGTTGAAGCTCACAAGAGGAGAAGGTCAACTTGTAGAGCTAAGTTCTCAACTTTCAAGAAGGAGAACTACACAATCACCTCAAGCTTCAAGGAGATATTCACCAAGTATAGATCATGAGGAGAGTCATGAAACTCTTACTTTAGAGGATGAAACTTTCAGAAAAGATTTCTATGATATGACAGAGATGGTGAAAGTTTTATTTGAAGAAATAAATGTAAGGTTGCAAGGTGAAAGCTCAAAAAATCCAAAGGGCAATGGAGATAGTGACACTCCACCTCCTTCACCTCCATCTTCCACCTCTTATACTATTTCACAACCACCTCCAAATTCTCCAAAATAACATGGTAAAATTCCTCTATAAACTCCTTTGCTTAAGCTTGATATTAAGTTTGAATTGCCTATGTACAATGGAGAGGTAAATGTTGAGAAATTGGATAACTGGATTCGTCAGATTGAAGTGTATTGTAGGATACAAAGAATCAAATATGATGAAACTAAGATTCAAATTGATTCTCTTAGATTGAAAAGTGAAACACTCATTTGGTGGGAAGCCAAAACTCAAGAGGACATGAAAAAACATGGTAAAGTTTTATCCTCTTGGAATGATTTTATTGTTGCACTTAAAAGAAAATTTTATCCATTAGCATACATGTAGAAAGCTATTATGGATTGGCAAAACTTTAGACAAGCTAAAGGGAAAAGTGTTCAAAGCTACACTCAATAATTTAGGAGAAGGACTTTGATTTTGGGTATAGATTTATCTTCTCAAGAAACTTTACTCAAATATATTCGAGGATTGCATAGCTACTTGAGGCACACAATAATTATGTTTAACCCTAAAAGTCTAGATTAAGTTTGTGTACATGAAAACCATTTGGAAGCAAGAGGGAGGAATGAACCTCAAGAGGGCAGCAAGAAGCCTTTTGTTAAAGGAGACAAAGGAAAGAGGAAATTCAAAGGAAATGGAAGAAATAATGCTTCAGTCAAGAAAGAGGAAGAGAAACTCTCATGTAAACACTGTTCAAAGGATGGCCATGATGAAGACCATTGTTGGAAACTTCATCCTGAAATGAGACCCAAAAGTTTTATCCATAATGGGAAACCAAAGACTATTGCAACCATACAACATGATTTAGGTTCTGATTCGGGTGATGAAAAAAAGATTGCAGCCATGGGTTTTTAAGGTAAGAATTCTATTTCAAGTACTAGTTCTTCAAGTAGTAGTAGCCTCAACGAAACTCAACATGAAAAATAAAGAATAGAGCTTTTCCAAATAAGGGTTATTTCAAAGAATACCAAGATAGATACTCTTTTTGATACTGAATCTCAAGCAAACCTCATATCTGAAGACACTGTCAAGAAATTGAAATTTTAAACTACACATCCTAAACCATACCCTCTAGGATGGATATGTGACAATACCAAATTGCATGTGACAAGAAGGTGTAAACTTAGATTTGCCATCACTGCAAATTTTATAGATGAGGTAGAGCTTAATGTTATTCCAATGGATATTTGTGGTATTGTGTTGGGAAGCCGATATTTATATGATAGGAGAATCATCTTTCATCATCATGAGAACAAGTATGATTTGTTTGAAAATGGAGTTGAGTACATTTTTATAGCACATACAAAGAAGTTGAATTTGTCACTTGTAAATGTTTGACAAATGAAGAGATTAGTCAATGCTAGTAATAATTTTGTCCTCTTGATGATTGAACCCAAAGACAATGTTGAAAAATAAGCTTTACAAGGTTGTGATGCAAAGTTGAAATCTGATTTATATGAGGTTGTTAACCAATATGATGAGATGTTTCAGGAACCAAAAGGATTTCCTTCAAAAAGGGGTATCCAATATGAGATACAATTACAACAAGATTGTCCTCTTCCAAACATTGGTATGTACAAGATGTCAGTCACAGAGAATGCTGAAATTAAAAAACAAATCCAAGAGTTTCTTGAAAAAGGGGTCATCATGCCAAGCACATCGCCATGTGGATGACCAATTTTTTTAGTGACAAAGAAATATGGTACATGGCGCATGCGTGTAGATTTCAAGGCCTTGAACAAGATTACGGTAAATAATCATTATCCTCTTCCTAGAATTGATGATTTTCTTGATCAATTGAAAGATGCTAAGTGTTTTACTAAGTTGGATTTGAGAAGTGGATATCATCAGATTAGGATTGATGAAGGAGACACTTGGAAGACAACTTCAAAACAAAGCAAGGTTTGTTTGAGTGGATGGTAATGCCATTTGGAATTTGCAATGCTCCTGCTACATTCATGAGAGTCATGAATGATGTTTTAAGGCATTTTCTTGATGATTGTGTGATTGTCTACTTGGATGACATTTTGATATTTATCAAATCTCGTGAAGAGCATGTTATGCATGTAAAACAAGTTTTGGATGTCTTAAAGAAATAAAATTTGTTTTTGAAGATGTCTACATGTGAGTTTGGAAAGATCTCACTTGTTTACTTGGGACATATTGTTGGAGGAGGAGAACTGAAAATTGATCCTTCCAAGGTCAAATTCATTTTGGATTGGCTGAAGCCCAACAATGTGATAGAGGTAAGAAGATTTTTGGGAGAAACCCAATATTGGAGAAAGTTTATTGCTAACTTCTCTTCAATTACAACTCCATTACATCCAGTGACAAGCATCAAGCGAGTTTTCCAATGGGGAGGCAAGCAACAAAAAGATTTTGATGCATTGAAAGAGAAGATTAGTTCAGCTCCAGTTCTTGCACTTCCTAATTTGAGACAACCATTTGAGATCCAAACAGATGTAAGCAATTATGCAATGGGAGAAGTCTTGTTACAACATGGTAATCCCATTTGTTTTCATTATGAAACTTGTAATGGTGTCATGATTAACTATCCTACTTATGATAAGGAGTTGCATGCATTGGCGCAAAGTGTGAAAAAATGGAACATTATTTGTTGGGAAAAGAAACTATCATTCACACAGATCATCAGCCATTGCAATACTTACAATGACAAACAAAGCTACATCAAGCAAGACACTTCAAATGGATGGGTTTTCTAGAACAATTCCACTTGGTTATAAGGTATAAGAAAGGAATTTATAACAAATTTGATGATATGCTTTCTAGGCCTATTGTTAGTGCTTCAGTTATGCTTAAGGATAATTCTACCATGCATGAGAGGTATGTTGAACAATATGCTTTAGACACTATTTTTAAAGAGGTTTATGCAACTTTGTGTCATTCTAACCAAGTTGAGGATTTGGATTACCATGTGCATGATAAGATTTTGTATCATATTGGCAAGCTATGTATTCCACAGGGTGAAAGAGTCAACATCATAAGGGAAGTTCATTCTTCTCTTATTGCTGGCCACTTTGGTGTAGGCAAGACAATGGCTAATTTGCAAAGGTATTGCTATTGGCATAAAATGAATGAAAGTGTTTCAAGATATGTAAGAGGATGTTCTTTATGTGCTACAAGAAAGCCTAGCAATAGAATGTTGGGTTTGTATACTTCACTTCCGTTTCCTTCTCGTCCCCGGGAAAGCATTTCCATGGACTTTGTAGGAGGTCTACGTATGTCTAAAACAAATCGTGATTATCTTTATGTTGTGGTTGACCGTTTCAACAAAATGTGTATTTTGATGCCTTGTAAGAAGCAGGTTACAACTGAACAAACGACACAAATGTTCTTTCAACATGTTTGGGTACATTTTGGGTTGCCCAAATCCATTATTTCAGATCTAGATTCTTGATTTATTGGGAAATTTTGGGTTGCCCAAATCCATTATTTCAGATCTAGATTCTTGATTTATTGGGAAATTTTGGTCAAGTTTATGGGCACTCATGGACACCAAGCTAAAAAAGAGCACAAATTTTCATCCACAAACCGATGGTCAAATAGAAGTGGTGAATAGAACAATAGTACATCTTATTTGTGGTTATTGGAACAAGCATCCTAAGCTTTGGGATGAGCACCTACACTACATTCAACATGCTTACAACCGGGCTAACCACTCCATTTGAGGCATGTTTTGGTTATTTTCCAAAATCTCCTTTATATTTTGTCTTTGGAAAACATATTGCTATTGATGTTCAATATGACATTGATAGAGCAAAGAAGTTCATTGAACAAATTCAGTTGGTGCATCAAATGGTACAAGAACAATTGGAAAAGAGCTAAGCCAAGTACAAGACAAGACATGCCAAGCATCGTGTTGATCACAGTTTCCAAGTTGGAGATGAAGTTTGGATTTACATTAGAAAAGAGAGGCTTAAAGGAGAAGGTAAAAAAATGAAACCAATAAGAGATGGACCTTTAAATATTCTTGAAAATATTGGTAACAATGCCTTCCATTTGGATTTGCCTCCTTATAAGAAAATGTATGTTGTTGTCAATGTTGAGAATTTGAGATTGTATGAGCCTCCTTTGATTGATGATCAAGGAGAGCATGTTTAGATTCCTTCTATAGATGATTTCTCACCAGAATATCTTTCAAAAATGTATGAAGATACAATCCTTGACAGGAGGATGAGAACTTCAAAATGAGGGAATGTGGAATACCTTCGAGTTGGTCTTAAAGGAACAAATCCAAGCAAGGCCTAATGTATTGAGGTTGGAAAGGTGAGGGAAATGTACCCTCATCTTCACATAGACTGAAAGTAGTCTTTTGGAGGTCCAAAAGCTTCCCAATGGGGAGGAGTGATCTAGGGGATCAAAATATGCTCAAAAATCAAAGTTCTCATAATTGCTTCAAAACAGACTCGTATGTAGGCCTCATCCTCATGATCCCAACACAACTTGAATGGGTTCAAACATACATTGTATGCGAGAGATATCGCGTTCTATCTGCTTTTCCAAACATGCAAAATTTTACTGACTGTACAGTCCATAAAATGTTGACATGGCATGGCTGTACTACTGACGTGGCAGGGTCGTACTGCTAACTTGGTAAGGCCGTATTGGTGACATGGCAGGTGACCGTACTGACATGTGGCAGAGGTTGACGTGGCAAGTGTTTGGCATGTTACGTGGACCAATGAACGTTCAATACATGGCGATGTATGGGACCAATGGTATGGTGCCACGTGGCCCAGACATGGGATGCCACATGGCACCTGTCCATGTTATAAAAGTATGGGTAGGAGTCCTCGAGGGTCGAACCCACGACCTTTGGGGACAAGTGGCAATGCCTTGGCGCAGGCCGGGCTACCATCCTACTTGCCATGTGAACCTTACCCCATATCCTTATAACTAATATTTAAGTTTGGCTAAGGTTTAATATGAGCGCGGAAAGGGTCGGGGCTTAGCCCCAATCCTTGGTCTTACCACTAGCCACATGACCAATAACACTACCACCAGCGTATGGGGTTTTAAAAACCAACGACTTGCCACTTGTTGCAGGATCCAATGGTCTCCACAGGCACGCATTCCAAGAAGTTGCAATGGATTAGGTTTTAGTGCCTGGGGCTCGACCACATGGGGGGCATATGACCAAGACCTTCGTTGATAAAAGGGGCCAGCACAGTAACGATGTGCCAATTTCACCCAGATGCCCAGGATAATGCAGGAGTTGGGTTTAGGCACGGGAAATGCTTGGAAGCTAGGTTCAGTTCACACAGGTGCGTTTTGGAGGATCAGAGACAACAAAGTATTGGGAGAATTTTCCAGGGAGTGATTCCAACTCAGTTTTTAGCCAAGTCAGGTGCAGGAAGAGCCCAAATAGGGGTTTTTGGACATTCTAGAGCCATTGAAGACATCTATTTCTCATTCTGAGAATTGTAGAGCAATGATTTTGACACTTTGAGCATTAATGGAAATGATCCATTGGAAGCTGGACCAAGAGATGTAGCCCAAGAGAGGGGTGAACTCCTTTATCATTTTGCTGTGTTAATGTGTGTATTTTGATGGTTGTTTATGACTATTTATGCTGTTCATGATTAAGTAAAAACTCATTAATTTTTATGTGTTTGTAACTTGATCCTAGTACCCAAGCACATACAAATTTCACTTGCAATTTTAAAGAGACTCAAGACTTTCATTTTCAGATCATTGAAACACATATCTTTATGGTTGTCTAAAAGAGATGGAAAACCAAAGTTTTCCCATTGTTTTGCAAATTATAGGTAGAATAAAAATACCATATGGGAAATACAAAGGGATGGTGGGTGAAAATCTCATTCCTTCAAAGACATTGTTGAGTTGGGAGTGGAGTATTTTGGTCAGAGCTATAAAGAAGATGATCAACTGAATATCGTAGAGGTCATAAGGATGGCATCTTTCTTCCCTAGTATTATTGATGAACTAGGGAATGGGAGAATGATGGAGGAAATAACCAAAGAATATATTTAAACAATACTCCATAGATTTCAAAAGGATAGGATTCCTAGACCCAATGGATGGACCATGGAGTTCTTTTTGGGTTTCTATGAATTGATAGAAGAAGATTTGATAAGGGTGGTAGAGGAGTCAAGGATTGCGGGGAAGATGTTGGGGGAATTTATGATAAGGTCCTAACCTCACTAAAACCCTAAGTATAAATATAGGTCTCTATGTATTGTTATGTATGGAGGCCATCTCTAGTTAATAAGGCCCTTGTAGTAGTGTTAAAGAAATAAATGTAAGAAGGCTTACTACAAGGGTCCACCTACTAGAAATTTCCTTCTCTAGAATGTTCATAGGAGGTAGACAATACTATATAAAGAAGTAGAAGTAACATAATGAGATGTATTGTGAAGTTATTTGTAATTGGAGTGCTACTAAATTGGAGGCTTCCCCATGAAAGAGGCAAGTGAATATTGGTTCTGTTATCACACTAAGTCGCCTTGGGTCTTTTAGTTTATTTTTTATCATTTTTAAAATCCTTAGATTCTTATTTTTTTATTTAAAATAAATTTCTCATCCCTTTAATGTTATGTTTGATAGGACCCCTTTGGATGACTAAACCTTTGAGTCATAGCTCATGTGATGATCCTCAATTCGATTTTTGATCCTTAAACCCTTTTTAGCTCATGCTCTATTCTTTATGCCTCCTCTCGTGATTCATCCCTAGGTTGATACCTCCCATGATCAGGATGATTTGACACACCTCTCTCCTCACTCGTGACCTCACATTCATGCCCCATAATCCCCACTTACCTGTCCAATCATTTTTTGATTTGGAAGCACTTCCCACTCAACAGGCAGTTCCGTAGCGCCTATCACGTTTATCATTCATCCACTCCAAGTCATGATTTCCACGACTTGTACCATGTCCCTTGTTTTCAGTGCCAGAAGTCGGTTGAAGTTCTTTCAAAATATCTTGCATTTATGATCCTTGGTAACGGTTTCCAAATTTGAAAAGTTTAGCAGTGTTGCACTGTGTAAGTTTGCCAGTTCTGATCAGGTGACTGCATGTCAACTAAATCCGATGCCGTGAGAGATTTCAGGGCAGAAGTTTCCTCAATATCATCCTAAGATTGCGCCGAGGATCTCAACAGATGTCGACTTCACAGGTATCTTGTGCAACCTCCTTTGCATATTAATTTTCATAGGAGATTTGTTCTCGAGTTTTGGTTTGTTAAGCTTGCAGGGTAGTAGGGGAGCCATATTTGCATACCTGTAAACATCCTCGCTTGTGTCCATGGTCTGATTACTGTTGTTTGTTATAGCCTTTGAAAGTTGCAAGCCTGCAATATCCTATCCTCTGTGTATGCGTTGCTTTACGCAGAGGTGCTGCTCAAACCTTCTCTGATTATTCTTTTCTTCCTTTCATCCTGTACGAAGAGTCATTTTGGGATTACCTCTTCATAGTCTACACTCTGAAAGCCTGTATAAGTCTGAAGGTCCATTTCTCATAGTCAAGCTTGTTTTTTAAGAATTTGGAGGGCCATCTTTGTGCTTTTGAAACCTCAATTGAAGCTTTCTGGTCAATAGCATCCCTTAAGCCTCTTAAGAACCCTCATTTTGAGTCATGGAGACCCCTCAGTCGAAGAAAGCACACAAAGGTGGCAAGATAGTTCGAACATAACCTATGAAAATGCACCTTTTTGACACAGAACCCATGGCAAGGGAGATGTTTTGAAGAGCAGGGTGCTTCTCTTTCTGCTAGAACATCCAGAGAGGCCACCCAGAAGTAGCAAAACAATTTTCATTAAATTTTGATGGCAAGAAAACCAGAGTTGGAGATTTGGAATTTGGGGTAACTGAAGCCTCCATCCCAGCTGCAACAGGGATCCCCATTTCAGGTGAAAATTGGTTCAAGGCCATGGTATTGAGTTCACCCTTCATTAAATATCTCTTCAAGCTTGAATACCGAGCCAATGAGTTATTTGATAGGGAGCCAGTTTACACACATACACAACACAAAGGCGCTACCTACAAGTGCTACCTTCTCTCCTTTTTACATTTTAAGGTGCGCTACCTAGAGTTTCTACACAAGGAAGTTTACCAACAAACACTAGGGATCTAGGAAGACTAGGCCAACAATTTTGGATAAGTTAACGATGGAGTAAATGACAAAAGTAACAGTTGACATCCAGATGACAACTACAGGCTCCAAAGGGACACATGGAAAAATAGGAGCTGAGAAGCAAAAGAGGATCAAAGCAGTTAGAAGCATGATGGTATTAGTCACCAACACTTCCTTGTTTTATAACATAGGCTGTTATCTTAGTTGTTAGAATAAATAAATGTTTAGATATTTTTAAGGAAAAGAGGCTAGCTCATACCTCTAGCTGTTGCCTCCCTTTATTGTTATAAATAGATAGATCAATTGCTTTAGCAGGTTCGGATGGTTGAGCAAGGCTCCCTAAACTGTAATATTTTGGATAAAGTGACTGTGATCTAGTGTGTACTGGACTTAAGACCTTTTGACTAATAAAAATCGACTTCTATTTCAGACTATCTGCTTCTAATGCTAAATGTTCATATTTGAATGCTTCATATGCATAACTGTGGTAATGATATGATGGATGTTTGATCATTTTATTGTTATGGTGTTTATTTAGCTCCTTAGTTTCTGATTTCAAAAAGATCTTGTTTTAAGAAAATTTCTTCCTTAGGCTCTTATGGACCTGATGTTTGCAGTAGCCCTTACATTCCTCTCATTCAAGTCTTCTTTCTATCCACATTTACTCCTAAACTACTGGTTGAAGTTAGTCAAGACCTTATTTGCTAGTACATGTCAGCCCTGTTTCTGAGTTAGGATATTATTATTTTGAGTTTTTCCATTCGACCTTTCAAAAAGCACTCATACTTTCACATATAATCTGATGGGTACTGGGCTTACCTTCCTTGCAATCAGAACGTGACTCCTAGTGCTAACATTTTTGGTGTCGTTTCTAGGGAACAATTTGATGTCTTTTCCCTGGGATAGAACGACAATGCTTACTAGCTCTCAAGGTGCATTGGGACTTAGTATTTTGAAGATTGCATATTGCACCTGACGACTCCATTGATTCAGCTCTAGCGCCTAAAGGCAGACATACGAGATCAAATCCACAATTATCTTTGGTTCCACCTGAGGTTGACCCAGAGAAGATAATCAAGAAGGGTCAACACTCTAAAAAACATTTTTCTGCTGCTACCACAAGTGCTTCTGGTCAGTTGCCTAATTCCACTCTTGATACTCCAGTTATTTTATCAAGTAAGATTCCTTTATTTTCTGCAGAAGTATCTAAAAAGCTAGATTTTGAAGAGTTTCCTGTTGAATACTCTACCTTTGAAATTGAATTGAAAGAAGAAAACATTGATATATTCTCCTCCCCTGATATTGAGAAGTGTTTCAGTCTTGATAGTTTTGAAGATTTCCCTACGTTAGGTTTTTCTACACCTCTCTCTATTAAAAATTTAGCTGCCAAAGAAGTAGGAACTTCATCTCCTTCTCAGACCTTACCATCCTCTTCCAAGACTCCACCTTCTATTGTGAAGACTAAAATATCCCCTTTATCCTTTTCTCCTTCTCCTAATCTACACACAGCCATGTCTCCTTCTCCTGCTTGTTCACCTAGAATCCAAAATCAAATGGCAGTTTTTAACCCCCCTGCAAATAGGATGGATGCCATAGTGGCTGCAAGATATGTTCCTCTAGTCTTGCCTCAGCCAATAAATGCTCTTCCCCCTGAAGATTATTTGAAATACATGCCCAAGTTTACTGGAGAAGAAGATATAACAGCTGAGGAACATATTGCTTCTTTCTATAGCTATGAAGATAACCAAAATATTGAAAATGAAGATGTTTGGATGAGGGTTTTCGTCCAAAGCCTTTTTGGTGAAGCTAGGAAGTGGTTTAGGGGTTTGGCCCCTGGATCCATCACTGGTATTGAGGCATTGGATGAAGCCTTCTTGAGGCACTTGGGTGACAAAAAGGATTTTCTGTACTATATCACTGAATTTGGATCTTTGAAAAGGAAAGAAGGAGAGTTTGTCTCTGACTTTTCTAAAAGGTTTAACAAAATTTACAAGAAGATCCCTGATGAGATCAAACCCACCGAAACCATGGAAAAAATTACTTATGCCAGTGATTTTGACTCCGAGTTCTTCCTTTTATTGAGAGAGAGAAGGTCACCTTCCTTAGTTCAGATGCAGGATGCTGCCTTAGAGGTAGAATCCAACATAATTTCTTCAGATAAGATTAGGGGGAAATCTGACAGAGATAGGAGGAAAAACAAAGTTGAAGCTTCCACTTCTGACTCTCCTGTTGTTCATTCATAGGTAGATGAGTTGACCAAATTAGTAAAATCCCTTTCTACTGAGATCGAGAAGTTAAAATCAGAAGGAAGACAGACATATAGAAATTCTCACAACACTGAAAATAGAGGTAATTTCAGGAGACCCAACAATGCTCCTCAAATCCTTCCTAGAGATCCCAGAAACAAAGAGAGAGATGATTAGAGGATTCAAGCTCATTTTCAAAATAATCTGGTTGCTGATGAAGAAGAAGAGGAGGTAGAGGTTGATCCTGAGATCCACTATTTAGGTGATACATCCCCATACCCACACTTGACTCAATCCTCTTATGAGAAATCTTTAATGGATATTCAAATTAATGAGTTAAGCAAGGGAGAAAAAACGAAAGAAAATGCTAGTAGATATAATTTGAGATCTAAGAAGAATGAAGAAAAAATTGCTGCCCCTAATCAGCCTGTTCAGAAAGAATATTCTTCCAAGACTATGATAGTGAGAAACAAGGAAAAATATTCTCAAAACCCACAAATTCTGATTAGAAACCCTGCTCCTGAAACCAAAGAGATTTTGAAGCTTTCCCCCTCCTTCAGTTTTGAGAATGAGATCCAAAAAATTAAGATCCCTGTACCATTTTTGGAATTGATAAAAAAAGAAGAATTTAAAAAATATCTGACCAAAATGTTACAACCCGATGCCTCTCCTAATTCCATTGATTCAATAAATTTGCAAGATGAAAAACCAGCTGTGATTTTAGGCCCTTTGATAGAAGACAGATATGACTCATCCCCTCCCTTCTATACTTCTCTCAATATTCATGACAAGGTGCTGCCTAACTGTCTTTTGGATTCAGGGGCCTCCCATAATCTTATGCCAAAATCTGTTATGGATGAACTTGGATTGGAAATGAACAAAACCTATCATGACTTATATTCTTTCGACTCTAGGAAAGTAAAATGTCTGGGGGTCATTAAGGATATGGTTGTGACTCTATTTCAGCTTCCCATGAAAACTATACTTATGGATGTTGTGGTGGCTGATGATCCTCCCAAGTTTGGCATGCTCTTGTCAAGGTCTTGCATAAAAAGACTTGGAGGAACCTTGCAGATGGATATCTCATATGCAACTATCCCGGTGTTTGGTGGGGAGCATAGAAGACTTTAAAGAGAAGCCCAACGGGATTACATTATTAGTGATGAAGAAAACCCTGCTAATCATCCTGTTTTTTCTCTTGATATCGATTTGGGGTCCAACATTTTGCAGCTCACTGATGCTCCTGAAACTCCTCTTGAAATAAGAAAAAATTCTGCTACCTTGTTTGAAGAACCTCCTCTAACCAATTTTGTTTGGAAGATGTTCTTTGATGGAGCCTCTTATAAGGAAGGTGCCAGTGTTGGAGTGCTCTTTGTCTCACCAACTCAGGAGACCATATCTTTGTCATACATACTAGAAGTTGAAACTACCAACAATGTGGCAGAGTATGAAGCTATTGTTTTGGGCTTGAGAGCTGCAAAGGATATGGGGATTAAAAAACTGTCAGTATTTGGAGATGCTGAATTGATAGTCCATCAGACCAAAAATATTTTCCAAACTAAGCACCCTAGGCTTAGATCTTATAGAAATGAAGTATGGGACCTAGTGGAGAATTTTTTCTCTGAGTATGACATCTCTTTTATTCCACGAGAAGAGAATTCCGTGGTTGATTCTTTGGTTGTATTAGCAAGAAATTTTAGGATACCCATGCCACCAAAACTCAAGTATGATGTCAAAGTCAAATACAGGTCTTCTATACCAGACAATGTCAAATATTGGAAGGTGTTTGAAGATGATTTAGAACTTAAAAAATTTCTTGAGTATGTTGATGAATTTGTTGCATTACACATTGATCAGGATCTTGATTCTGAAATTACTCCACATGCCCTTTGGTTTGATGAACGTGGGGGCAACCTTTCAGCGAGCTATGGACATGGCATTTATTGGAGAGAAGGACAAGTTTGTTGTTATCTACTTAGATGACATAACCGTGTTCTCTCAATTTGATGAAGAACATTGTGATCATTTAAGAAAGGTTTTCTTAAAATGTAGAAAATTTGGCCTCTCTTTGAATCCGAAAAAGTCATTGTTCGCCATGAAAGAAGGAAAATTATTGGGGCATATCGTGTCAGCTGAAGGAGTGAGGAGTGATTCCAGCAGGGTTGAAGCCATACTAATCTTAGCACTGCCTAGATCTAAAAAGGAGGTTCAATCTTTTCTAGGAAAGGTTAATTTCTTGAGAAGGTTTGTGTCAAATTTTGCTAAGTTGCTTAAGTATATCACAACCATGTTGAGGAAAGATAATGAAATCAAGTGGAATGCTGAGTCTCGTAGTTCTTTTGATCAAATAAAGAAAGCTTTGACGTAAGCCCCAATCCTAGTCAGCCCAGACTACTCCAAGGACTTTCTTATTTTTTCTTTTGCCTCTTTTGATACAGTATCAACAGTTTTGTTGCAGAGGAATTCTGAAGGTTTAGAGCAGCCCATTGCCTTTTTCAGCCGGGCTTTGTGAGATGCAGAATTAAAATATGACATTATGGATAAGCAAGCCTATGCATTGGTTAAAGCTCTTAAGTCCTTCATAGTTTATGTGTTGCATTCAAGATTTATTGCTTATGTTCCTTCAACTGCTATAAAAGAAATTCTTATTCAGCCTGATATTGATGAAAAACGTAGAAAATGGATTGCTAAGATCCTTGAATTTGATTTAGAAATCAGGCCTACCAAATTGGCCAAGGGCCAGGGTTTAGCCAAGCTGTTGGCTGAATCAAATTGCTCAGCGTTGGGAGTAAATTTCATTGTCTCATGTTCATAAAAGCATCAGACTGAATTAAACAACAGAGGTGCTCAAGCTAGCCCTGCATTGGCAAATTGCAGTTGGTACAAGGACATGTTGGCAGCCAATTCATTTTTTTTAATTACTCTAAAAAAGCTGCCTACACCTCTTGTCTAGTTAATGACAAATCATCGTCGCATCATGCTACTAGACACTTGTTTCATTTTTGCGACAATTGCAATTTGGTTTCGATTCAGTTTTCACAACTGAAAGTGTGAAAACACCTTTTTCGTTGTTTAGATTATTGTCGTCTTTTATTGATTTTGTTGAAAGACACTCGAAAATTGGTTTATCACATGACTACAAAAGATTCTTTCAAACTTATGTCCTTTGGCCTGCTCTTACCTTGATTGCGCATTCCGATCTATTTGCTTACTAAGCCATTGAGCATGAAGATTTACTGGTTACATTTGATTTTATAAAGGGCATGATTGATTTTAAGTCTTATATGCTTTGATCCTTCTTGCTATGAGCTCTTGACTTGTTGATCATATGAGATTTTTGGTTGCAAGTCCTAAAGAACTTTGAAATAGAAACGTTTGAATGTGCAAACAAATTCATTGATAATATTATAAGTTTTATTTGATATGAAATGACATTGGTTTGAGTTACACAAAGGCACGTTAATTAATCTTTTGGATTTCAATAGTTCGAATCGATGCTTGGCACATTGTTGTATGAATTTGATTTTACATTGGCACGATTGAATTAACATTGGTTTGAAGATTTTGATAGATACAATGGATCATTGGTTAATGTTGGAATTCATTAAACTGTACACTTGGCGCATGGATATAACATATGGTGTTGGTTATACATTAGATGGATGGCACGTTGATATGGTTGTACACCTATTTGGTTGGCCGATTAATATGTTTAAATGTTGTGATTACATATGGGAAAGATCTGTACACGGTCATTAATGCGTTGCATGGCGGTGGTTCTCCCACCACCTTCGCACACATTACATTGATTCATTCCACCTTTCGCGTTTGCAGCAGTTAAATCTCATCGTTTTACCCCTGCGTTGTATGTTGTTTAATCCAAACCCTATCATGAGCAGAAGCCATGGCTCTTGTCGTGAGGGCCGAGCCCAACGGGTGTCAAGCGTTGCTAATGTTTGATGGTGCTTATAGCGACTTGGAAGAGTTCGGGTGGCTCCTGTTTATACAGAAGTTCAATGGTTATAGCCACACTATGGCTCGACAATTTGCGTTATCATTTGATGGCTGCCGAGCCAAAGTTGGATATGTCCAACTTGAAATCAATGAACAGTTTCTCAGCTCGGAAACCAGCCTGCCTATTATGGGGCAAAAATGGTCGAAGAGTTGCAAGGTAGATGATGTCCCGTGGACATTGCTATTCCAATCTCGAATAGTGAGCTCATGCGACAGGGATTTACCTACAAAAATGCTAAAGCCGCGCTGGCATGACCTCCTAATGATAATCAAGCAATTCATTACTTGTGAGGGCAGGTATGGGTTCGTTTTCATGTTTCACCTTCGTCTATTGATGGTTTTTATGGGTTTCGAACTTAGTATGCCGCACTATCTTCACCGAATTTTGTTCAAAATGGCTAAAAGGTACAAGCGTAGCCAGGCTGACACCAACCTCTTCCATGTGGGGTTGATTAAAATGATTTTGGTTTATGAATTGGGGTTACGTCGTGATTCTTGGCATGATTTTCTCAGCCGTAATGGCTTTG
>ML791164.1:66858-93586 GCA_009831015.1 Picea engelmannii
AAGAGCATGATGTATACTATCCACCCATGGGTGTTGTATCTTCATTTTCATTTTCCTTCATGTCCAAATAACTTCATCAATCTTCTGGTCCAAAACCCATGACTAGGGTTGACATCAATGACAACAACCAATCTTCCAACATTTATTTCTTTTTCATAAAATATAAAAGTAAAAAAAGAGATTCTTGGCCGTCTTAAGGCAACAAATACATGAGTTTTGCAGGTTTTAATCAAATCTGTAGATTGTCCATAGTGTACATTTGTGAATAAGAATAATCATAGCTGATAATTAGATAGTTGATTTGAGTTATTACAATAGTAATTAGTGGATTGTATAGAATAATTAGTGTTTAGTATATTAGTTCCTTTTCTTTTTTTTATTAGTTTCTAGTTTCCTTTATTTTAGTTAGTTTCTTGTATTTAGTTACAGTTAGTTTGCTTTATTTAGTTTAGTTAGATTACTTAGCTCAGATCAAATTTTCTCTTTGGCTTCTTTAGAAGACCTTAGAGCGGCCAACGAAGCCGTTAAAATCGTCAGGGTGCTCCATTCCAAACGGCTTGGGTTATTTAGAAAACCCCGGACCGGTTCCACTCTCTCAGTTGACGGACGATCGATTTCGCCCGTCAACAGGACATTATATTTTTCTTGCAGAATTTACAACCTCCAAGTGGTATGGAAAAGAACAAGGGGAGAGCATTAAAAGTCAAATTAATAAAGTATTGTTTGGTTGATCAAATTTTGTATTGGAAGGATCCATTGGGAGTGCTGTCTAGATGCCTAGACCCGCAAGAGGCCCAAAGGATTATGTCTGATTTTCATGATAGTTTGTGCGGGGGGCATCATTTTTGGAGGACTACTGCCTACAAGATTCTCAGGGCTGGGTATTTTTGGCCTAATCTGTTCATAGATGTTTGTGCTAAGATCAGAGCATGTGTTAAATGTCATAAATTTTCTGGAAAGCAACAACTTAAGTATTTTCCATTAAAGCCAGTAGCATTTTTAGGACCTTTTCAACAATGGGGCTTAGAATTTATCAGGGAAATTCATCCCACTTCCAATGGCCAACATAGATGGATCTTGACTGCCACATATTACTGCACTAAGTGGATAGAGGCTATCCCTACCAGGAATTCTTCCCACAAGGTGATCATTGGTTTCCTTGAAGACATTATGGTGAGGTTTGGCTGTCTGAACAAAATTGCCACTGATAATGCTGCATCTTTCAAGGCTAATCCATTGATTCAATTCTGTGAACAATATGGGATCACATTGATTCATTCAACCCCTTATTACCCACAGGGAAATGGGCTTGGAGAATCCTTAAACAAAAGCCTTATAAATATTGTTAAGAAGCTGTTGGAGGACAACAAAAAGGCATGGGATTCAAAACTTAAGTTTGCTTTGGGGGCTGATAGAGTGAAAACAAAGAGGGCCTTGGGTCTTTCTCCTTTCCAGATGGTGTATGGAGTTGTGGCCATTTTCCCTTCTTAACTTGCCTTGCCTGTGGAAAAATTCTTCCAAGATTATCAAGGGGAGCCTAATGATATGATCAGGAGGATTTGATAGCTGGTTGAAGTGCAACAGACCCAGGAGAAGCTGGTAGATAAAGCATATGATCATCAACTGAAGATCAAGCAGGCATTCAACAAGAAGGTGAAAAAAGAGGATTTCCAATTTAGCGATCTGGTGCTCAAGTGGCATGCACCGAGGCAAGATAAAGGCATGCACGGTAAATTTGAAGCTTTATGGATCAGTCCTTTCAAAATATCTGAGGTATTCCCTACTAACACTTTCAAGTTGCAGAATATGGAGAATGAAGAGGTTTTTGGTGGCCCCATAAATGGGCATTTCCTGAAAAAGTACTTTGCTTGAGCCTGGAGTGGCTCTTCATGTCATTGTAAATATCATTTTCTTTTTATTTTTGTGTTCCAATAACTGACCCCATAGCCCTAGGATAAGGCATTGAATCTACTCATTCTTGGTAGTCCGCAGGGGGCATGCCATCCCTTGTGGAGCCATTGTTATCACACTAAGTCACCTTGGGTCTTTTAGTTTGTTTTTTATCATTTTTAAAAGCCTTTGGTTCTTATTTATTTCTTTAAAATAAATTTCTCATGCCTTTAATGTTATGTTTGATAGGACCCCTTTGGATGACTAAACCTACTGATAAGCATAGGTAAAATGTTAGATACGGTGCAAGAAAAATCTAAGGATGTGGATTCTAGTCTTTTCCACTCTGGACTTATTAGGATGCTTGTCACTTATCAGGATGGATTCTAGTCTTTTCCACTCTGGACTTATCAGGATGGATTCTAGTCTTTTCCACTCTGGACTTATCAGGGAGCATTTTTTGGTTACTTATCACTTCAATCTGGACCCAACACCTAATCCCCAATCAAAGATCGTAGGTCCTTCATCACCTACCAGTACTAAAGCAGGGATCAACAAGAAGAGAAAGGGAAAAGCCCCTGTTTTAGAGATCAACAAGTAGGTCAGGGAAGTTGAGGAGGAAGTTTGTCCTTCTCCACACAAAGATTTCTCACCACCACCTCCACCAGGGTTAGAAGAAGTTCCTTCTTCTACCAAGGTGACATATAAAAAAGGGAAGAAGATTCTCTTTCCCTCCCATCCTCCAGCAGTTGAAATCAAGGGTAAAAGACCTTTCACTAGGTCATCAATTCCTAAGGGGGTTCTCAAGGAGCAGTCTTTACCAGAAACCCCTATGCATAAGAAGAAAGGGAAAGACATTGAAAAATATGTATAAGAAAAACAAGAAACCCTTGTATAAAAAATAAAGGGTAAAAGTACCAAAAGACCTTTGGAGAGGAAAGATGAAATCCCTATGAAAGATTGTGAAAAACCTATGAAGAATAAAGAAGAGGTTGTTGCACAAGAGAAGAAGCATAAAGGAAAAGGTTTTGAGAATGCTGATGAAACATGGAAGGAAACTCTTGTGCAGATGGAAGAAAAGGATGAGAAGAAGCCTGCTGAGACTGCACATGTCCCAAACCCCCTTGGCAGCCAGACCTACAAAAGACTTATTAAGCAGCTTAGGGATGCAAGGAGAGAAATAGCTCGTCTCAAAGTAGAAGACAAGGTCCATTTGGATCATATGAATGAGCTCATGATTGGCTACAACCATACCCTGGACTTGGCAAGGTTGGCAACGAGAAAGGATCTGCCTCTTCATAAACAGCTGAAGAATCTTTATAGATAGAATAGAGACTTTTAGTCTCAAAATAGGAAGATAAAGGCAGAGCTGAGACACTTGCAAGATGAGGAAACTCGAAGAAATTTACAGGTGTTGGTAGAAGCTGCCATTGAAAATGATAAACCAACAGCTAAGGAGAGCTCAACTACACCAAAGAATCTTGCCAGCGCTAGGAAGAATAAATCTGCTGAGCCAATTGAAGAGACTCTTTCTACTAGAAAGAGTGTGAGGCTAAGTGTTAAGATGACACAATAGTTGGTAAGGGGTAAGCTCCATTTTTGGGAATTGTTCCTTTTTGGGAGGGTTAACTGATATGAAGATACTATGTTTTCCATCTATACATGCTCCTAGGTGTTTAGCTATATGGATTTTGAGTTTTTGCTAAAGTTCTAGCTTCACTCAATAGTAAATGGCATTATCTATGGTATAGTCAAGGCATCTGTCATAATTGGAAGGACACAAACTGATCTGCACATGTCCTAGATTCAAAGACATTGCGTTCTAGCAATGATACCCAAAGCTGTATGAAAATGCAACATAAGTAGCGCTACGTATAGGCGCTGCGTAATATCTTACAGAGAATAGAAGCTGCACATAGTGGCACTACGTAAAGCGCTACGTAATATTACGTAGAGGGAAAAATTGGTATATGGGTGCAACACAATAGCGCTACCTACAGGCGTTGCATAATATTTGATAGGGAGCTAGTTTACACACATACACAACATAGAGGCGCTACCTTCTCTCCTTGTTACATTTTAAGGTGCGCTATCTAGAGTTTCTACACAAGGAAGTTTACCAACAAACACCAGGGATCTATGAAGACTAGGCCAACAATTTTGGATAAGTTAACGATGGAGTAAATGACAGAAGTAGCAGTTGAAATCCATATGAAAACTACAGGATCCAAAGGGCACATGGAAAAATAGGAGCTGAGCAGCAAAAGAGGATCAAAGTAGTTAGAAGCATGATTGGATTAGTCACCAACACTTCCCTGTTTTATAGCATAGGCTGTTATCTTAGTTGTTAGAATAAATAAATGTTTAGAGATTTTTAAGGAAAAGAGGACATCTCGTACCTCCAGCTGTTGCCTCCCTTTATTGTTATAAATAGATAGATCAATTGCTTTAACAGGTTCGGATGGTTTAGCAAGGCTCCCTAAACTGTAACATTTTGGATAAAGTGACTGTGATCTAGTGTGTACTGGACTTAAGACTTTTTGACTAATAGAAATCGGCTTCTATTTCAGACTATCTGCTTCTAATGCAAAATGTTCATATTTGAATGCTTCATATGGATAATTGTGGTAATGCTATGATGGATGTTTGATCATTTTATTGTCATGGTGTTTATTTAGCTCCTTAGTTTTTGTTTTCAAGAAGATCTTGTTTTAAGAAACTTTCTTCCTTAGGATCTTGTGGACCTGATGTTTGCAGTAGCCCTTACATTCCTCTCATTCAAGTCTTCTTTCTATCCAAATTTACTCCCAAAATACTGGTTGAAGTTAGTCAAAACCTTATTTGTTGGTACATGTTAGCCCTATTTCTGAGTTAGGATATTATTATTTCGATTTTTTCCATTCGACCTTTCAAAAAACACTCATACTTTCACATATAATTTGATGGGTACTGGGCTTACCTTCCTTGCAATCAGAAGGTGACTCCTAGTCCTAACATATTCCATTAATAAAGGTATACATTTTTGGTATTTTGGTCCTTTATTTGGGATATTGTTGTTGTAATATGTCTCTTATTCTCTGATTTCTATTCCACATATCTCAATTCACTAATAAACACCACAAGTGGTATCAGAACACTTTCCTGAGCACATATTTTAGAGCATTTGTTTTTCCAGGATAGACACATGTTTCAACAGATCTATCATTCTGATGTAGGAGCATCGTAAGAAAGCCAACAAAGCAAGTGCAGAAATGGAGGACAGGTGAAAATGAACCAGCGCACATTTTGAAGGCATTTGAATTTCAAAAGATGGAGCATTAATGTAATAGATAGGAAGATGTATTGCATTTATGTTTTGGAGATTGTAAACAGATCTTGAGCATTGCTCTCATCTGCCAGTTATGGAGGCATTTAATTGTAATGAATGAAAAGTAGGTAGCTTTTAATTTCCGATTAGATAGCTAGAGCTGTAAAAGGGAAAACTCTAGAAAGCTCCCTCGTAGGTATTGTATTGTAGTCATTTATTCTCATTTCTAAGCTGTAGAGCAAGAGAATAGGAGAGCAGAAGAACAAAGACTGTAGGAATCTTATAAGAAGATAGCTGTTGCTATTGAACCCATGTACATATACACTTAGATTAATATAAAGAAGATTTGATCCAATTTCATGGTGTTTTTATGTATTCCGTTTACATATTTGAATGGTATGTTTACAGTCTGTTTATATTCTCTGTTATGCATTTGTTTCAATATTATGTGTATGAATGCTTGGATTTCATGTTGAATGTATGAAGTTTGTGAGAGGAGAAGTATGAGTTTCAATTGTTTCTCTTCCTAAGAAATTCCTGCAAAGAGTGCAATGGAAGTCCACAAGGAGTGCATTGACGAGGTTCTGGGTTTCATCACAGAAGAGCTCAGGAGGGATACCATTATTCTCATACCTGTAGAAGTGCAGGTGTAGCACAAGAGCCATGCAAGGTGTGCATAGGCCATAGAGAGTCTTGGACTTTACCAACCAAGGAGGAAGGTTGAAGAACTACTATTACAAAAAAGTGCACAGAGTTGGAGGTGGTGAATAACTAGAGGTTATTGTGAATTCTGCAAGGAGTGCATGAAATAATCCTTTAGAAATCCTTGAGTTTGTAGAAAAACAAAGATTAGGAAGGATAGATAATTGAGAGAATTCAAAGGAAGAATGAAGTCTGAAACTAGTTCGCAAAAGTTAAGTCAGAAGAAAAGGAGGCCAAAGAAATTGGGTAGAAGTATTTAGGAATTCCGAATGAACGGTTGAAATTCTCAGAGGGAGAATCACAAAGTTTTGTGGGCCATTAGATCTTGCAGACCAGTGGGGAGATTAAGGCTGAGTGTCTTTCAACAGTCGTAAGCTCAGGAGGGATAGTGGTCACTGGATCCAGATCAATGAGGGTTGTTGATCGCGTGCTTGATTTGCAATTTCAGAAGTCGGGGTGTGGAGGACGTTGTGACTCGAAGTTGAGAGTTGTGAACTCCCAATATCACGAAGTCCTGATAGAATCAGGACCGTCAGATCACGGGAAGCTCAGAACCGTTGATTGTGACGAGGAATCATCGTGATTTCGGTTATCAGTGAAAGGTGTTGTTTCATTACAAATTATTGGTACACGAAATCCCAAATTGCTGAAAGATTTGGCCCCAGGTCACAGTCGAGGGTCATGTCAAGAAATTCAAGGGAGGAATCAAAGGACCCATTAGCCTTTCAGGGTTTCGGGGATTGAAAAAGTCAAGGAGACTCATACTAGGGGTTGTGAAGTCGCAAAACCCGATATACCTTTTTGGTGGAGTGTGTGGTCACGTCAGTTGGTCACGTGGGTGTGAGTTGGTGCTTAGTGCTTATTCGCACAGACATAGCTCCTAAGAAGGACTTGTGGATAGACACTTGTGTGTTGAGGATTCCTATGGGGAATCAAAGAGTCAATCAGACTCAAAGGGGGGAATTAAGAACGATCCTTAGGCGAGGAGGTCATGCATAAATTGTTGAGGTAGGGGTGCTGTGTCACGTGGTATCAGAGCCTACAATCTTTGTTTTCTGTAAGCAAGGGAGACAGAAGGCAAGTTGTGATTTAAATTCTATGTGGAATAGATTGAAACAATGTTTCCCATAAGACATCAAGATAGACCAATGCCAGATCGAGCTATGGAAAGGGAAATGAGAGAACTCTGTGCTTAATTATATGCTATGGAGACAACACAGAGATGGACAACTAATGCTAGAGATGTCACTGAAGCCGAAAGCAAAAATGAGACTGGAGCTAGAGAAGAAATTGCAGTCAAAGATGCTACGGAAGAACGTCTATTCAGAGTTGTTGTGAGAATAGGTGATAGAGAAAAGATGGAAATTCCAATGTACGAAGGCAACTTAGACGTTGAGTAGCTGCTGGATTGGTTTAAATCTCTGGACAAATACTTAGACTATGAGGATATTGAAGAGGATAAGAAATTCAAACATGTTGTCACTAGACTTAAAGGGCATGCAAAACTGTGGTGGGATGAACTGTAGGCTGAAAGGCGTTGCAAAGGAAATAAAATAATCAAAAGCTGGGATAGAATGGTTGCAAATATGCAAGATGAGTTTATACCCAGAGACTACCAAATTAATCTGTTTCGAAGAATGAAGAATTTGAGACAGAAAGGAACGACAGTGAAAGAATACACTGAAGATTTCTACAGGATAAACATTAGAGCTGGTCATCGTGAAAATGATGATGAAAAGGTCACTAGATACATGAATTTTTTGAGATATGACATTCAGGACGAGATGAGCATGATGACGATTAGAAATGTGAAAGATGCTTATCAGATTGTTCTGAAGGCTGAAAAGAAATTGGCCCGAAAAGAAAGTCAAAGAGGTAGAGGTGGAAGTCAGAGCAGAGGCAAGGAAATTTCCCAAGACAGAGTACAAAAGCCTAAGGAGGAAGAAAAGAAACCTCATACTCACCCAGAAAGAGGAGGAAGTTCATAGGGAAGACAATCTGTCGACATAAATACTTTTACATGAGCCAGAGGAAGAGGAAGAGGCAGAGGTGGTGAGATAAAGTGTTTTGTCTGTGGAAAAATTAGACACAAATATTATGAATGTCCTGACAGAAAAAGAGATGGAGGAGGAAAATCTCACATTTCAGAAGCGCAAAGGCAAAATGTTGAGGCAAAAGATGCAGAAGGCGAAAGATCCTTAATGATGAGGAAAATTCTCTTGAAGCTAGAGAAAGAGCTGGAGAATCCAGTCCAAAGAAACAACTTATTTAGAATTGCTTGCAAGACCAAGGACAGGGTATGCAAGGTAATTGTGGACAGTGGAAGCATAGATAATCTAGTCTCCACAAAAATGGTGGAAAATATGGAATTGGGGATAGTTGCACATCCGAGCCCATACAGAGTCTCGTGGTTGCAAAAAGGACATTAGGTAACTATCACTAAATAATGTTTAGTTGAATTTAAGATAGGGGGATACATAGATGAAATTTTATGTGATGTTATTTCCATGGATGTATGTCATCTTTTATTTGGTAGACCATAGAAATATGACTGAAATGTTGTTCATGATGGGAGAAAGAACACATACACCTTGGAGAAGAATGGTAGAATGCATATGTTGCTTCCAATTGAAGATAAAAAGGTGAAAGATGAAACAAGCAATACTATACTTATCAGGAGCTGCTTGATGAAGTCAAGAAAGAAGAAGACATGCAGTTTTCTGTAGTGAGAAAACCCTGAGTCAGTTTGACAAGTACTTTGATAGATTATCTACTGGAGGAAATTCAGGAACTATTGGAGAATTTTGTTGATATAGTGGTACATGAATTACCTTGTTCATTTCCGCCCATCAGGAGTATAAGCCATCACATTGACCTTATACCTGGAGCAAGTTTACCAAACAAAGAAGTGTACAGATTGACACCGTAGAAGAATGAGGAGGTCAATAAGCAAGTCCAGGATTTGATTGTGATGCAGGAGCATTGCCCACGTCAAGCGAGCCAACACATCGAGCGGAAGACAGCTGGACAACACCAGCACAAGTTTTGAAACACCTTGATATTGTTGCGCCAAACATTAATGTGTAGAGTTAATGAAGTTCACTTTGTGTATTGTAATGGACCTTGAGCGGATAGCTCACGTCCTTAGGTAGATGAGGCATTTAATGGAATTAATGTAAAGTTAGATAGGAATTTAATTCTAGATTTGATAGTTTTAGAGCTCAAGAGGGAAACTGGATATAGACACCCTCCTTTGTACATTGTATAATTCATTAAGAGAATTCAGAAGAGCAGAGCAGAGAACTGTGTAGAGAACATCCATGTACATATATTGAATTAATAGAAGGAAGCTTTGATTCAATCTCATGGTTATGTGTCTATTTTCTGTGTGTTGATATTATGCTCATAAATGTTTGTTTTCTGTTATACACTTGCTTTTAAATGCTGTGTATGAGATTTCATGGTTGAATTGAAGTCTGTGAGAACAAGAAGTTAGTTTCAATTGTTTCTCTATCTTGAACTAGAGGATTCCTGCAAGGTGTGCAGTTGAATTTGTCCGCAAGGAGTGCATGACTGCAGGGTTCAATTTGAGAAAGCTTTTGTTCTAAGTTCTCAGAAGTGCAGAATTGGCACCAGAGCCGTGAAAGGCATGCCCAGGCAGGATGAAGACTCAGAGTTGCAATTCTGAACAAAGGAATTGAAGGATTTCTGCTGCAGGAGTGCGCAGAATTGAAGACTTCAACACTTAGCGTGTTTGAAGATTTTTCGCAAGGAGTGCGTGCAAGAACTTCTTCATGAGGGAATTGAAGTCATCGAAGCTCAGGAGGGATAGGCCTTCGAGTGCGTCGAAGGTGGATATAAATAAGTCGTTCTTGGAAGACTTGCAGGGAAGTTGCAGGTTCGTGCACAGGGTGGCGAATTCTGCGGAAGAGCGCCTAATCATTTCGTGGAGTCCTATTGGAAAAGGATGGACAGTCGAATTTCTCCAAGGAGATTTTGTGAAGGTCGGTGGGTTATTGGATCATTTGAAGTTGCAGGAGGTTTTAGTGCAAAGATGTGGAGAAAGGTTCGAAGTTTAGGAGGGCAGGAGCCGTCGATCGGGATCACGAGGAGTGTGAGTTCTATTCGTGGATCAGCGTATCGAGAGTTCGTGAGGTAAGGCCCTAACATTACACAACGGAAGTCACTAGGGAGCGAGGTGTGACATTCCGACGGTGACGTAGGCCATGTGGGACCGTAGGAGTAAGTGGAAGACAGGTGGCGGAGATAGGAGATCTCGCAAGCTCAGGGATCGTAAGTTGGAACCCCAAATATTGGAGAGTTCAAGTCGCGAGGTGCAAGGGTCCGAAATTGCGACAGGAGAATATTGACGCCTCAAAATATCGGAACTCGGGAGTTGGAGGACCGAGTGCTGGGAGTCACGAATGGTGAAGTCACGATAGAGCGAAGCTGCGATAAAGGGGAGGTCCAGAGGAAGCGGGAGAAGATCGGGACATCGGATCTTGGGGATCCGAGGGTTTAGTGCTTAACTATTGAACTCGCGAAGTCATGAGTGCCAATTCCCTGAAAGGAAGAAGAGTGGATCGAGAGCCAAAAGGAACTGTGGGTGTAGATCTTCCGATTGGGAGATAGAAGAACTGAGAAGTTCTTCAGGCCATGGAAAGGAGAAGGTCCTGGAAGGGTGATCGTGCTCTGAGGGGTGTGGTTGCATCAGAGTGGTATTAGAGCAGGGGTTAGCTCTTTGTTTTCTGTGACAGAGAGAAAAGAGATTCGCCATGCCATCGAGGAGAGAAAGACAGTCACCTGATCCCGAGGATAGGGAGGTGCGAAGAAGAGGTAGGCCAGCAGGGAATCCAAACATGGAGTGGCAGATGAGAGATCTCTGAGCAAGGCTCGAGGAGATGGAGACATGACAGAGACATGGAGTTGGTGCTGGGCATCTTAGCGATTCCGAGGTTGAAGAGGAAGATGGAAATGAAGAAGAGGTCACAACCGAGGATGCGTCAACCGAACGGTTGATTAAAGCTATCGCCAGGATGGGGGCGAAGGAAAAAATGGACATTCCAGTCTACGAGGGAAGTCTGGATGCATAAGAGCTATTGGATTAGATCTGAGCTCTTGACACCTACTTCTATTATGAGGATATAGAAGAGGATAAGAGAGTCAAGCATGCTATTACGCGCTTGAAGGGACATGCAACATTGTGGTGGGACGAGCTACAAGCTGACATATGCTGCAAGGGCAAACAAAAGATCAAAAGTTGGGATCGAATGATTGCGAAGATGAAGGCGAAGTTCATCCCAAGGGATTATCAAATTACTCTGTTTAGGAGAATGCAGAACCTGAGACAGAAGTTGATGACGGTAAAAGAATATACCGAAGAGTTTTATAAGCTCAACATCAGAGCAGGTCATTGGGAGAGCGATGATGAGAAGGTTGCGAGATATCTGAATGGTTTGAGATACGACATTTAGGATGAACTAAGCATGCTAACCATCCAAACGGTGGAATATGCTTACCAATTGGCTCTGAAAGCCGAGGAGAAGCTGAGCCGTAAGAAAGGACAACGTGGGCGAGGTAGAAGTCATCCTAGAGGCAAAGCAGTTGCCCAGGAGAAATATCAGAAGCCTAAGGAGGAATGGAAGAAACCTCAGGGTAAAGCTGAAAAAGGTGGAACCTCACAGAGGCAGCCATATGTTGAGCCGAGAAGACAGCAAAATGATCAGCTAGGAGATTATGCTGATGAAAACACTCTTCCTTGTACTAGAGGTTGAGACAGAGGGAGAGGAGGAGTAATCACATGTTTTACATGTGGAAAGAATGGGCACAAGTCATTCGAGTGTCCAGAGAAGAAGAAGGATAGTGGAGAAGCTCACATCGCTGAAGCGCAGAGGCATGATGCTGAGAATGAAGATGCAGAAAGCGGAAGATCGCTTGGGGTGCATAAAGTCCTTTTGAGACCTGAGAAGGAGGTGGAGGACACAACTCAGAGAAGCCGACTGTTCAAAACCGCATGCAAGACCAAAGAAAGGAAATGTAAGGTCATTGTGGATAGCGGAAGCACAGACAACCTCGTTTCAACCGAGATAGTGGAAAAGTTAGAGCTGGAGACAACTGATCACCTGAGTCCATACAAAGTTTCATGGCTACAGAAGGGACATCAGGTGAGTGTCACTAAACAGTGTTTAGTTGAATTCAAGATAGGTGAGTATAATGATAGATCTTGTGTGATGTTATTCCCATGGATGTATGTCATTTATTGCTGGGTAGACCATGGAAATATGACATAAATGTGGTTCATGATGGGAGAATGAACACATATACTCTGGAGAAGGATGAGAGGTCACATACGTTGCTTCTGATAAAGGATAAAGAAGTGAAGCTGGAAGTAAGTAACAAAATACTTCTCATGAGTGGGAAGGAACTTCTTACAGAGATGGAGAAGAAAGAAGATCCACAATTCTTTGTTGTCAGAAAGCCGAGGATTGTTCTGACCAACACAAGAATGGACGACTTACCAGATGAGATTCAGGAACTGCTGGAAGAGTTCGCTGATATCGTAGTGGATGAATTACCTCATTCGTTGCCACCAATGAGAAGTGTGAGTTATCACATAGACCTCATACCAGGAGCTAGTTTTCCGAACAAAGCCACGTACAGATTGACGCCGCAGGAAAATGAGGAGGTCAAGAAACAGGTCCAGGATTTGTTGGACAAAGGATTAGTCAGAGAAAGCTTGAGTCCATGTGCTGTTCCAACAGTACTCAGTCCGAAGAAGGATGTTGGTTGGAGAATGTGTACCAACTCAAGAGCGATCAACAAGATAACCATCAGGTACAGGTTTCCACTGCCAAGAATGGATGATCTGATGGATTGCCTGAGTGGGGCAATTTTTTTTTCAAAGATAGATCTGAAGAGCAGATATCACCAGATTCGCATGAGGGAAGGGGATGAATGGAAGATAACATTCAAGACAAATGAAGGTTTGTACGAGTGGCTGGTCATGCCATTTGGCTTGACAAATGCACCGAGCACATTCATGAGGCTGATGAATGAAGTCTTGAGGGAATTCATCGGGAAATTTGTAGTCGTGTATCTGGATGATATACTGATCTTCAGTAAGATCAAGGATAAACATTTAAAGCATTTGGCCATTGTGATGAGGAAGCTACAACAGGAGAAGCTGTTGATTAATATGAAGAAGTCCTCATTTATGAAGACAAAACTCATTTACTTGGGTTTTGTTATTTCGGCGAATGAGTTGAAGATGGATCCAAGTAAGGTGGAAGTGATTAAAAATTGGCCATCACCGATAAATGTTTTTGAGGTGAGAAGTTTCCATGGTTTGGCTAGTTTCTACCGAAAGTTCATTAGGAATTTCAGTGGAATCAGCGTGGCGATGATGGATACGGTGAGGAAGCGGCATAAGATTTTTCATTGGACAACAGAGGCTGAAAGGAGCTTCACTCTGTTGAAGCGAAAGATCGCAGAGCAACTAGTGTTGGTGTTGCCAGATTTTCAGAAGACATTTCAGCTGAAATGTGATGCCAACGGGTTTGCCATAGGAGTGGTCTTGAGTCAAGAAGACAGACCAGTTGCCTATTTCAGCGAGAAGTTGGATGAAGAAAAGCTGAAATACTCCACGTATGATAAAAAATTTTATGCTATCATACAGGCGTTGAAAAAGTGGAGGCATTACTTGATCCCAAAAGAATTTGTATTGTATAGTGATAATCATGCATTATAGTTTGTGAGTCAACAAGAGAAGTTGAATCAGAAACATGCAAAATGGGTAGATTATATGCAGAATTTTACATTCGTGATTAAACACATTTCAGGAACTGCTAACAAAGTGGCTGATGCTTTGAGCAGGAAATGTTTGCTGTTGCAGGAGTTCCGAGTCAAGACCTTGGGTTTTGAAAATCTCAGGGATATGCATGCAGGAGATGTAGATTTCGGAGAAGCATATGAAGCAACTGAGAATCCAGTTCTCAGAGATAGAAGCCCTTGGATAGATTATATGATCTAGGAGGGATTGCTGTTCAGAGGCAATCAACTGTGTATTCCAAATTGCTCCATGAGGGAGAATTTGCTGAAAGAAAAACACAGCGGAGGCTTAGCAGGACACTTTGGCCACGATAATACATTCTCAAAGCTGAGCGAATCGTATTTTTGGCCAGGCATGTGAGTAGATGTCAAGAGATTTGTTGACAGGTGTCGAATTTTTCAGCATTCGAAGGGCAGAAAGAAGAATGCAGGTTTTTATCAGCCATTGCCCATACCAGAGAGGCCATGGGAGGCGATCAACATGGATTTTGTATTGGGTTTGCCGAGGACACAAAGAGGTGTTGATTCTATCTTTGTGGTCGTGGACAAGTTTTATAAAATGGTAGATTTCATTCCATGCCAGAAGACCAGCGATGTGACACACATCACAAATTTGTTTTTCAAAGAGATCGTTAGACTTCATGGATTGCCGAGAAGTATAGTATCGGATAGGGATACCAAATTCATAGGGCATTTTTGGAGGACGCTATGGAAGAATATAGGAACTAACTTGGCGTTTAGTTCTACTTATCATCCACAGACAGATGGAAAGACGGAAGTGGTCAACAAGAGTCTGGGAGATTTACTGAGAAGCTTGGTGACAGAGCACCATAACAGCTGGGACAATGTATTGCCACAGGCGGAGTTTGCGTGCAATGATTCAGTGAATCGGAGTACAGGAAAGAGTCCATTTCAGATTGTATACGACAGGCATCTGAGAGGATTTTCTAAACTCAGGGAGTCAGAACAGACTGCGACTAGCAGCGCTAGTGCAGAAGAGTTTGCTGAGGCAATGAGGGAACTTCACAGCAGGGTGAAGCAACGACTGCAAGATTCAAATCAGGAATACAAGCGCAGAGCAGATCAACATCGGAGACAACTTCAGTTTGAAGTTGGTGATCTGGTTCTGGTGCACCTGAGGAAGGAAAGGTTCCCGAGGGGAACATACAATAAACTAAAGATGAATAAAATCGGACCATGCAGAGTCCTGCAGAAATTTGGACAAAACGCTTATGAAATTGAGTTGCCGGATGGCATCGGGATATCTCTGATATTTAATGTTTTGGATTTATACCCATATAGGGCTAGAGAAGCAGAGGATGGAACTGAGGAACCAGTGATCCAGTGGAAGAAACAATTACCAGTTGCAGAAAAGCCACAGATGGAATGCATACTGGACAAAAGAGTGGGAAAGAAGACCAGAAGAAAAGAATACTTCAAGTATCTGGTCAAGTGGAAAAATCACCCAGTAGAAGATGCTAGCTGGGAGACTAAAGCAGTGATACAGAAGCATGGGCAGACTGTGTAGGAGCTCATGGACAGGAGCCCATGAAAATTTTCAAGCAAGGGAGTATGATGCAGGAGCATCGCCCACGTCAAGCGAGCCGACACATCGAGCGGAAGACAGCTGGACAACACCAGCACAAGTTTTGAAACACCTTGATATTGTTGCGCCAAACATTAATGTGTAGAGTTAATGAAGTTCACTTTGTGTATTGTAATGGACCTTGAGCGGATAGCTCACGTCCTTAGGTAGATGAGGCATTTAATGGAATTAATGTAAAGTTAGATAGGAATTTAATTCTAGATTTGATAGTTTTAGAGCTCGAGAGGGAAATTGGATATAGACACCCTCCTTTGTACATTGTATAATTCATTAAGAGCATTCAGAAGAGCAGAGCAGAGAACTGTGTAGAGAACATCCATGTACAGATATTGAATTAATAGAAGGAAGCTTTGATTCAATCTCATGGTTATGTGTCTATTTTCTGTCTGTTGATATTATGCTCATAAATGTTTGTTTTCTGTTATACACTTGCTTTTAAATGCTGTGTATGATATTTCATGGTTGAATTGAAGTCTGTGAGAACAAGAAGTTAGTTTCAATTGTTTTTCTATCTTGAACCAGAGGATTCCTGCAAGGTGTGCAGTTGAATTTGTCTGCAAGGAGTCCGTGACTGCAGGGTTCAATTTGAGAAAGCTTTTGTTCTAAGTTCTCAGAAGTGAAAAATTGGCACCAGAACCATGCAAGGCGTGCCCAGGCAGGACGAAGACTCAGAGTTGCGATTCTGAGCAAAGGAATTGAAGGATTTCTGCTGCAGGAGTGCGCAGAATTGAAGACTTCAACACTTAGCGTGTTTGAAGATTTTTCGCAAGGAGTGCGTGCAAGAACTTCTTCCTGAGGGAATTGAAGTTGTCGAAGCTCAGGAGGGATAGGCCTTCGAGTGCGTTGAAGGTGGATATAAATAATTCGTGCTTGGAAGACTTGCAGGGAAGTTCCAGGTTCGTGCACAGGGTGGCGAGTTCTGCGAAAGAGCGCCTCATCATTTCGTGGAGTCCTATTGGAAAAGGACGGACAATCAAACTTCTCCAAGGAGATTTCATGAAGGTCGGTGGGTTATTGGATCATTTGAAGTTGCAGAAGGTTGCAGTACAAAGACGTGGAGAAAGGTTTGAAGTTCAGGAGGGCAGGAGCCATCGATCAGGATCACGAGGAGTGTGAGTTCTATTCGTGGATCGACGTATCTGGATTTCATGAGGTAAGGCCCTAACCTTACACAATGAAATTCATGAGGGAGCAAGTTGCGACATCCCGACGGTGATGTAGGCTGTGTGGGACCGCAGGAGTAAGTGGAAGACAGGTGGCAGAGATAGGAGATCTCGCAAGCTCGGGGCTCGTAAGTTGGAACCCCAAATATTGGAGAGTTCAAGTCGAGAGGCGCGAGGGTTGGAAATCACGACAGGAGGATATCGACGCCTCAGAATATCAGAACTCGGGAGTTGGAGGATCGAGTGCTGGGAGTCGTGAACGGTGAAGTCACGATAGAGCGAAGCTGCAATAAAGGGGAGGTCCCGAGGAAGCAGGAGAAGATCGGGACATCGGATCTCGGGGATCTGAGGGTTTAGTGCTTAACTATTGAACTCGTGAAGTCACGAGTGCCGATTCCTCGAAAGGAAGAAGAACGGATCAAGAGCCGAAAGGAACCGTGGGTGCAGATCTTCCAATTGGGAGATAGAAGAACCGAGAAGTTCTTCGGGCCGTGGAAAGGAGAAGGTCCTAGAAGGGAGATCATGCTCCGAGGGGTGCGGTTGTGTCAGATTGACAAAGGATTGGTTAGAGAAATCTTGAGTCCATGTGCTGTTCCAATAGTGCTAAGTCCCAAAAAGGATGGTGGATGGAGAATGTGTACCGACTCAAGAGATGTAAACAAAATCACCATCAGTTATAGATTTCTTTTATCGAGGATGGATGACTTGATGGATTTCTTAAGTGGAGCAAAGTTTTTTTCAAAACTTGATTTGAAAAGCGGATATCATTAGATTAGAATGAGGGAAGGTGATGAATGGAAGAAAACATTCAAAACAAATGAAGGACTTTATGAATGGATTGTCATGCCATTTGGTTTGATGAATGTGCCAAGTACTTTCATGAGGTTAATGAACAAAGTCTTGAAAGATTTCATCAGGAAATTTGTAATTGTGTATCTTGATGATATACTAATATTCGGTAAGACCGAGGAAGAACACTTGAGACACTTAACTCTAGTGATGAGGAGGTTGTAGCAAGAGAAGTTGTTGATAAATTTGAAGAAGTCGTCTTTCATGAAGAAATAACTAATTTATTTGGGGTTTGTGATCTCTTCAAATGAGTTGAAAATGGATCTTGAGAAGGTAAAATCAATCAAAGATTGGCCATCGCCAAAGAACACCTTTGAAGTCAGAAGCTTCCATGGATTAGCTAGTTTCTACAGGAAGTTCATCAGAAATTTTAGTGGAATTTCTGCACCAATGATGGACACAGTCAAGAAAAGACACAAATATTTTCATTGGACAGAGGAAGCAGAGAGAAGTTTTAATTTGCTGAAGGAGAAAATAACTGGACAACCAGTTTTGGTTCTGCCAGATTTCAGTAAAACATTCCAAGTCAGAGGTGACGCAAGTGGATTTGCGATTGGAGAAGTATTGAGTCAAGACAATGGACCGATTGCATACTTCAGTGAGAAGCTGAACAATGCCAAAGTGAAATATTCAACGTATGATAAATAATTTTATGAAATCATACATGCATTAAAGAAATGGAGGCAATACTTGATTCCGAAAGAGTTTGCCTTGTATAGCGACAACCATACTTTACAATTCATAACTCGACAGGAGAAGCTAAACTAGAAACATGTGAAATGGGTTGAATTTATGCAGAACTTTACTTTTTTTACAAAGCACATTTTTGGAACTACTAACAAGGTTGCTGATGCATTGAGCAGAAAATGTTTGATTCTACAGGAGTTTTGTTTGAAGACCTTAGGTTTTGATAGCCTTAAGGATATGTATAGAGATGATCTAGATTTTAAAGATGCTTATGAAGCATGTGAGAATCCATTTCTTCAAGATAGAAGCCAATGGAGCGAGTATTTGATTCAGGATGGACTGTTATTCAAGGGAAATCAATTGTGTATTCCGAGGAGTTCTACGAGAGAGAATCTTCGGAAGGAAAAATATAGTGGGGGATTGACTGGACATTTCGGCCATGACAAAACGTTTGCACAATTGGACAACTTATATTATTGGCCAATAATGAGAAGAGATGTGAAGAAGTTTGTCAACAGATGAAAGATTTTCCAACACGCGAAAGGGAAAAGACAAAATACATGATTGTATAAACCATTGCCAGTACCAGAGAGGCCGTGGGATGCGGTAAGCATGGATTTTGTGTTAGTGTTTCCGAGGACATAGAGGGGTTGTGATTCCATATTCGTGGTAGTCGATAGATTTTCTAAAATGGCACATTTCATTCCATGTAAGAAAACTAGTGATGCAAGTCACATTGCAAACTTGTTTTTCAAAGAAGTTGTTAGACTTCATGGCTTACCCAGGAGTATAGTTTCAGATCGAGATACCAAATTTGTTGGTCATTTCTGGAGGACACTATGGAAGAAGCTGGTAACAGAATTGTCTTTTAGCTCAACATATCACCCTCAAATGGATGGACAGATCGATCTAGTGAACCAAAGTCTGGTAGATTTATTGAGGAGTTTAGTAGCTGAACATCACAGTCAGTGGGATCAGATTCTGCTGCAAGAGAAATTTGCATATAATGATTCATCTAACAGAAACAGGATAGAGCCCATTCCAAATGACATATGGGATGCAGCTGAGAGGAGTATATGAATTGAGATACTTAGGGTAGAGTGAATTCAGAAGTGCTGGAGTAGAGGATTTTGCAGTAGATATGCAAGAGCTTCATGGCAAGGTTAAGGAGCGGTTAAAGAATTCCAACCAAGAATACAAGCGCATAAAAAATTAGCACAGAAGAGAACTTTAGTTTGAAGTAGGAGATTTGGTCTTAGCTCACCCAAGGAAAGAAATATTCCCAAGGGGAATGTATAATAAGCTGAAGATGAAGAAGATAGGGCCGTGTAATATTTTGAGGAAATTTGAGGCCAATGCTTATGAAACAGAATTTCCATATGGGGTAGGTATATTGCCCATATTCAACATAGCAGATCTGTATCCATATAGAGAAGATGGAAAAAAGAGTTCATAGGATCAGAGGGAAGTTCAATGGGTCAAATAGATGCCTATAGCTGAGAAGCTGCAGATAGAAAAGATCATTGACCAGAGAGTCAACACGAAGACCTGGAGGAAGACATATCTTGAGTATCTGATCAAGTGGAAAGGACACTCGATTGAAGATGCAGGTTGGGAAAGTGAAACGGAGATCCAGAAACATGGATAGACGGTGCAGGAGCTCATGAACATGAGTTCATGAATTTTTCATCCAAGGGAGTATGATGCAGGAGAATCGTAAGGGAGCCAACAAAGAAAGCGCAGAAGCGATGGACAACTCGAAACGCACCAACGCACATTTTGAAGGAATTTGAATTTCAAACGATGGAGAATTAATGTAATATATAGGAGGATGTATTGCATTTATGTTTTGGAGAATGTAAACAGATCTTTAGCATTTCTCTCATCTGTCGGTTATGGAGGCATTTAATTGTAATGAATGTAAATTAGGTATCTTTTAATTTTCGATTAGATAGCTAGAGCTGTAAGAGAGAAAACTCTAGAAAGCTCCCTCGTAGGTATTGTATTGTAGTTAGTTATTCTCATTTGTAAGATGTAGAGCAAGAGAATAGGAGAGAAATAGAACAAAGACTGTAGGAATCTTATAAGCAGATAGCTGTTGCTATTGAACCCATGTACAAATACACTTGGATTAATATAAAGAAGCTTTGATCCAATTTCATGGTGTTTTTATGCATTCCATTTACAGCTTTGAATGGTATGTTTACAGTCTATTTATATTCTCTGTTATGCATTCATTTCAATATTATGTGTATGAATGATTGGATTTCATGTTGAATGTATGAAGTCTGTGAGAGGAGATGTATGAGTTTCAATTGTTTCTCTTCCTGAGAAATTCCTGCAAAGAGTGTAGTGGAAGTCCGCAAGGAGTGCGTTGACGAGGCTTTGGGTTTCATCTCAAAAGAAATCAGGAGGGATACCATTTTTCTTATACCAGTAGAAGTGCAGGTGTAGCACAAGAGCTGTGCAAGGTGTGCACAGGCCAGAGAGAGTCTTGGAATTTATCAACCAAGGAGGAAGGTTTAAGGATTGTTGTTATAGAGAAGTGCACAGAGTTGGAGGTGGTGAATAACTAGAGGTTATTGTGAATTCCGCAAGGAGTGCGTGCAAGAATCCTTTATAAATATTTGAGTTTGTAGCAGAACAAAGCTCATGAAGGATAGAGAATTGAGAGAATTCAAAGGATGAACGAATTCTAAAACTACTTCACAGAAGTTAATTTAGAAGAAAAGGAGGCCAAAGCAATTGGGAAGAAGTCTTTAGGAAGTCCGAACGAACGGTCAAAATTATTAGAGGGAGAATCACAAAGTTCTGTGGGCTGTTGGATCTTGCAGACCAGTGGAGAGATTAAGGATGAGTGTATTTCAACACTCGTAACCTCATGAGGGATAGTGGTCATTGGATTTGGATCAATGAGGGTCATTGATCGTGTGCTTGGTTTTCCATTTTGGAAGTTAGGGCATGGAGGACGTTGTGACTCGGATTCGAGAGTTGCGATTTTCCGATATCGCGAAGTCCCGATATAATCAAGACCATCATATCACGGGAATCTCAGAGATGTCGATCGTGACGAGGAATCATCATGATTTCGATTATCGGTGAAAGGTGTTGTTGCATTACAAATCGTCGGTACACGAAATCATGAATTTCCAAAAGATTTGGCCCTAGGTTGCAGTCGAGGGTCACGTCAAGAAATTCAAGGGAGGAATCAAAGGACCCATTAGCCTTTTGGGGTTTCAGAGATTGAAAAAGTCAAGGAGACTCATACTAGGGGTTGTGAAGTCGCAAAACCCGATATACCATTTTGGTGGAGTGTGTGGTCATGTTAGTTGGTCACATGGGTGTGAGTTGGTGCTTAGTGCTTGTTCGCATAGGAGTAGCTCCTAAGAAGGACCTATGGATAGACACTTGTGTTTTGAGGATTCCCGTGGGGAATCAGAGAGTCAATCAGACTCAAAGGGGTGAATTAAGTATGATCCTTAGACCGAGACGTTGTGTAGAACTTGCTGAGGTAGGGGTGTTGCGTAACATTCATTGGGTAAAACCCTGGTAGGGGAAGCATACACATATGAAATACAAGATGTTTCACCTAGTTAGAAACTCTTGTAACCCTTGTTGGTAACCCTTTAAGTAGTACTGCATCAAATAACATTTGCACATAGAATTTCACTTCCATGTACCCTTGGGTATATTTGAAGTCCTTTAGTTTTCCTAAAACCAACTTTAGATAAGTCAATTGACCATCTTGCTACTATAGCGACACTAAGAAAAACACTGAGAAAGATTAGTCTCTAGTACCTAGGTAATTGGGTAGTATGACTAAGGGTACGGTCGATCCTCCTTAGTTATAGCCCTAATAAATTGGGTCAAATACTATTGTTGGACCCCACATGTATATGAGAGAGCTATAGCACCTAGCATTCCCATGTCCTCAGGACCCTCAAAACCTGAATCCTTGCTACAAATCCAGGAAACTCATACAAAAAAGGTTGTCTTGAAAATTTGTGCATTCAATGAGTGGAAACCCTACTTTTTTCTACTAGCGCATGAAGTTACTAAATAAACTACAATATTGAGAATTTGAGAATTCAAATAATATTTTTCAAGTGGGAGTACAACTCAACATGAGTTAAAAAAATGTCTAGGTCTTAACCACACCCTTATTTGGGACCTATATCAACATAATCTTTGTGTCACTTTGATAATCATGGTACACTCTCTCATAATCCTTTTTTGGTGGACCTGCTCACCCCATTACTAGGCCACTATCTCAGTAGATCGAGAAATAAAAAATGATCACCTTGGTACCACTCTCTAGTGTTAAATTTAGAGCAACTATTAAGTTATTTTCAATTTACTAGACAATACGAGCACAAGCAGGATCACTAAAAGATACACAATCACAAGGTACACAACATTTATCCCAGGAAACCCTCATGGGGGAGAAAACCCAACAAAAAATTCCTTAATATAGAATGCTAATACGATGCCAAGATAATAAACCAAACACAAGAGAATATCCAACACTGAGCAATGTGCCTCTCTCTTCCTTCTTCCAGCTACTGGCAGCTGCAACTTCCTTCAAACTTGCACACTAGATGAGTGACTTGAGTGAGTGAGATAATGAGGTGCTTTGCACTCTTATTTATACTGGCTGTTAGGCACTAGGGTGGTGTCTCTTCATCAAACAGGGCCAACTTCTTCACTTAGTGGTTAAAGCCAATTTAATCATGCCTAGGGGCTGACTTCTTAATTAACATCATATAATTAGGGTTTGACCAATCCACAAAAGGGGATTTGGTCTTACACGAATCCAAACATGATCAATCCACAAAAGGGGATTGATCTATAAAATAATATCTCAATAACAAGTAGAATATTCTTTACAGTTACAATATTTCAACACTCCCCCTTAACAAGAAGGGTATTCTACAACATCATCAGGAGAGAGAGAGGGCAACAACATAACCAACATATGGAACATTGATTTGCATATCTATAAATCTTCGTAAGTTTTTCTCATCATCAATAAAATCATCATTCATAGCATGGAGCTGGAGTATCATCATCATCATCATTCACAACATAGAGCTAGAATGGCATCATCATCATCATTCACAGTATGAATCTGGAACAACATCATCATCATCATCATTCACAACATGAAGATGGAACCTGAAACATCAACATCGATTAGCATAAAAGCTATAATAACAACATAAAAAACATCATCATCAATAGCTCAAGGCTGGAGCAATATCATCACAACACGAGGCTGGAGAAACAACATCATCACAACATGAGTCTGGAGCAACAACATCATCAAAACACGAGGCTCGAGCAACAACATGATCATTGTTATCACAAAATTTGTACTTTGATAGAAGAGAAGGTAATGGAGAGCAAATTGGCGTAACAAGAGACTATCCTATCACTGTCACCTCAATAGGATGTTCCTTTCTATTTAGGGTGGTAGGCCCAGGGGAGACGTCCCAGGTGACCTGAGGGTTTGAGATGGAAAAGTCAAAGTGGCTAGATAAATATCCCCTCTCACAAATCACCACTGATCATAAAGTCAGATATTACAACCAATGAAGAGATAACATGTCAAAGTGTACTTGCCAGGAATAAAGCAACAATAAAACTATATATATTTGCAAGTACACTTGTTGGTTAGCACTTCATAAAACCATAGAATTTCTTGATAAAATCAATTTTCTAAATATGATGAAGTAAACATAAAATTTATAAGAACAATCTTTATAGAGCAATACTTCACATTAAATGCCTTGAAAATAGCTTCAAAATGACTAAGAATCATTAACCATTGAAATCATAACACTAGCATTTGGTAGAAGCAAATAACACAAGTTATAAATCATCCTTTATAATTGCTTTTATGAAATTTTAATGCTGCATCTAATGGATGTAGCTTACTTTAGTAACAACAACAATATTGTTAGTAGGTTAGGCTATTCTATGGTTAGAAAGTGTTAGTAGGTTGCACAAATAGTAGGTTTTGAAGGTTGTGTTGATCAATTACTCAAGAGAGGACTTAGACTAGTGCTTTTAGGGAAAATGGAGTCAATAATGTAGCAACAAATGTTGAAGAAAAATGATAATGGAGAGTCAAAGACAAGAGAGAATGATAGATTGGAGTGTTGGTAAACCAAGGCTCCAATTATCAAACCCTAGGGGAAACTAGCTACTAAGGTGTATGTAAACCTAGGCCTTAGTAGATTTCCTCCCTCTTTAACTCAAAGATGAAGCAACATTGGCTAGGATTAAGCAATGTATGCTAAGGTGTTGCAATGGCAAGGCCTTAGCTCATGCTTCAAGAAAATTGGTCTTTTGACAATATCTAGTAGGTGAAAGCTTTTGAAGCTAGGACAATAACATTTGCTAGTCTTCCCAGGGTTTAATCAAGAAATTTCATAATATTGAATGTAAATGAAAGATAAATAAAACCATAACCATTCAATTAAGAATAATTGCAGAAAATTCACTTACATACATCAAGAATAATCAAGAAAATCCCTAGTTTAACACATCCACCAAGGAGGTTCCCAAAATACACCAAATTTAGCCTCCTTCAACAAGTGAGCCTAAAATTTCAGCCAATAAACCCTAATGAGGGAAAACATTTCAGTCCTCACAAGTGTGAGTGAAAGATGATCCAAAATAAGAGGCAATTTGCCCTTATTTATACAATACTAAAGACCAAAATTAGGTCAGAAAGGCCGACATGGCCAGTTACAAATAATATCCATTTTTTACATTAAATGTGATAATAAAACACTAAAACAAGTGCTAAGGTGATACCATGCCACTTTTGGGTGACATTAGGCCCTTTTTGGGCAACATTGGCTTCTTGGAGCAAAACATTAGGCCTCCTTGGGCCTCAGGAACCTGCCACACGTTCCACTTGGCACACAACTGCCTCCAAAAAACCTCGAAATGCTAGATGACATTATGGATGACCTGGGTGACATGATGGGCCTTCCAAGGCATACACCATGGTGGAAAAGGGCACAATCCCCCTAGGTCCAGGCCTGCTAGGATACCCCTGTTGAAATGTCCTCTTCTCTCTCTGGTGCAATCCTTTGATCTGTCTCTACCCCCTGCCGGGGTCTCAACATCGATCTGGTGGGATTTTATCCCCATGGAGGTTCAAACTAATTATCTCCCCATGTGTACCTACCCATCAGGTGTGGTCCTGAAACACTAACAGATACTCCCTCCATGGGCTCATAAGTCATAGGGATCATAGCAATGTCAACCACATCTAATCATCTTGTTATTAAACATGTGCATAAAACCCCTTTTACCGGACAAGTGCTCAAAGACATTATGCTAATCTGTAAGCCAAGTTTGGAGGGAACGCTTGGACATCCTACTAGGCTAATTCTCATTGGATGTGGGATGTTTCCGGGAGAAGTCAAATCAATGCCATGTGAGTGGATGGGGTGCTAAGGGATGTTTGGGAAAAGCGTGCAGTGATACCAGGGAAATGTATGGCTTACTTGTGGGTGCCTCTATAGAGGGAGAGCTGCACCTGTCATGGATGAAAATGTTTTCAAGCCCATTCATGCCTTTTATATTTATTCTTATTTCTTTTTTTTTCAAGATGCTAGTTAGGGGACACTGCCCTGGCGTGGTGACCGATGGTGGCAATGTTACCCACAAGCATTTCACGGAAATTAGAAGGCTAGCTCATGATGAGACCCCCTTTCTCTTGGACATGCCACCAAGAGCCACTACCCTGGCGTGGTGACCAGATTTTGGTAGTGTCAAACCACTACATGCCCATGGACCTAATAGGCTGGCTCATGATGAGACCCCCTATCCTCTAACTAGGTCTTGTTTTATCATTTTTTATGGGTCCCTCTGTTTCTTGCTTAGAATATTTTTATCGCTTTCTCGGGGATCCCTGGGCGAAGCATCTCAAGGTTTCATTCTTTTGAATTTTATCTTTTTCCAGCTACTTTTATCCTCTAGGACTTTATCCCCTTCTTCCAACAAGGTAAGGTACAACCCTTACATATTTGGCCAACCCAATGCCCGGACCAGTGTAATGGGATGTATGAGTGGGAAAAAGATGAAACAGTGGTAAGTATGGTGGGAGTGGACGATGACCTTTCATGAATCCCCCTAGTGGAAACTCAAGCCCTATGGGTACCAACTTACTAGGGAATCCTGTGATTCCCCCCAGGTGTGTTCAAGTGGAAAAGCATAAGACCCAAGCACAAGTTAGAAGCAAAAATAACTAAATTCACATATTTAAAGGTTTTTAGGATCAAAGTGACACATACCATGATACCCAGACTCATCACCTCATGGAGCAAGATCCATATCTACTGCAGGACTAGGCCGAGGTGATGGATGCTGCTACTGCTGAAAACGTGGAGGTGTTGAAGAATGAAAGGATGGGCCCTCCAGGGCCATGCTTAAGTCAATCTAGCTCTTAGTACTCCATGTCTAGGACCTGTGGGCCTCGAGACATAATATCCTTAGGTATCCCTAGTTTAGGGGATAACATCTGGCTCCAACTCGGGGACATGTGCTCACTGTAGAGCACATGAGAACCTCAACAACTTTGGCATAACCCGTGACCTGCTTGATCTCAGCATAAGGTTGTTATCAATCATTTGGGGTGGTTATATCACCCCTGACTCATATATATATGTATATCATATA
>ML791164.1:93653-106419 GCA_009831015.1 Picea engelmannii
TATATATATATATATAATAAAAAATATGAAAACAAGCATATATACAAATGGAAATGCAAACTACACTAGCATGAAATGTAAATGTTATATACAATGAATGCAACTGCGTAACTACTTACCTGTACTTACCTGTCACGTTGCTGGCGGGTAGTAATGCTTGATGTGCAAAGAATTTACTGGTAACTTCAGAGATTCTCCCTCCATGGTCCCTAGGTTGAAAGAGTTTGTCCCTGCAGGACTCATGATCTTGTAAGGACCTGTCCATAGTCCATCTAACGTCTTGTGCATACCAGGTTTCCCCCTTCTATTATCCCATAACAACACCAGATCTCCCTCAGGGAAATATCTCTCTTTTGCCTTGTGATCGAAGGTGTTCTTGATATTTTCCTGGTTTCTTGCTATTTGGCTTAGGGTAGTTATTCTAGACTCATCCAACTCTATTAACTAGTTAGTTCACCCTTGGATTGCTTCTCTACCAGTAGCATATTGCTGACAAAAATGAAGGATGTGAATTTGGAGGTGCACATAAAGCTTCTCTTCCAATCCATACACCAGCTCAAAAGGGGTTCTTCTTGTTGAGGTCTTTGTTGTTATTCGATCTTCCCACAAGGCATATTTAATTTTGCTATCCAAAGACCTCTTGTTTTCCCCTACGACTTTCTTGATAATATTCATAAGGTTCTTATTGCTATATTATACTAATGCATTTCCCTGCGGATAATAGTTGGAAAAATGAGATAGGACAATGCCATACTTGAAACAAAATTTTTCTAGTGTATGGGATCTAAATGCTTTGGCATTGTCTGTGGTAATATTGGATGGGACACTAAACCTAGTTATGATTCTTTCCTCCAAAAATTTTATGACTACTTCCTCAATGGCCTTCTTTGTGGGGATAGAATCTACCCATCTAGTAAAACAATATGTGACCATTAGGATCCACCGGTAGCCATTACTCGAATTGTCCTTAAATTCTCCAATGAAATATAACCCCCATTGTTGAAAAGGAGCTTATACCACTACGGTTTTTAGAGGTTGTGTTGGTAGTTTTGGTTTACCAGAGAAGTATTGGAAAGGATGGAAAGGTCAGACATATCGGTGAGTATCAGAAAATAGTGTTGACCAATAGTATCCAGCTCTTGGGATCTTGTGGACATTAGTACGAGCTGCGAAATGTCCACCACAAAATCCAGAGCGTAATTCCCTCAATATCTTCTCAAATTCTTATTGGCTGACACATCTAAGGAGAACTTCATCGGGATCCTTCCAACCAAGGCCATTTTTAGTTAGACAATATTTAATAGCCTTAAGCCTCAAAGCCCTTATTTTGTAGTCCACTAGGTGATCTGGGCATGATAAATTCTTAAGGTAGTAGATGATATCAAAATACCACTCGTCATGTTCTAATTCACTGACTACCACGTTTATTTGTCACTTTATCCCATTTGTATGGCCTCTTGGTTGCTCTCAGTTAGCATATGGGCCAGAACCCATCCCTTTATAATCTTGGTGGGTTTTATCTCTAACTCATATTCTTGGATTTTGGAGACCCACTTGCCCCTATTACCCATACAATCTTATTATGATAAAACATCCTTCACTGCCGGGTAAGGGACATAAGATTTGATTTTTTTGTAACCCACATAGTTTCTAAAGTGATTGAGGGATTTCACCAAGGCATACACTTGCTTCTCAGTAATAGAGTAATTCAACTCTGATTTCCTAAGGACTTTACTCATGAAGGCTATAATGTGTTCATAATCGTCAACATCCTTTTTCCGTAAGACACCTGCAATGGTATCCTGGGAGGAAAAAGAGAATATTATGAAATCTCATGAATAATCTGGGATGATCAAGACTGGGGCTAGGGAGATAGCATATTTTATGTCTTCAAATGATTCGATGGCTTTATCATCCCATTTAAGCACAACATCCTTCTTTGGTAAAGCACTCATTGGTTTTATCCTTTCGACAAAGTTTGGGATAAATCTTTGAATGAAATTTATCTTTCTGAAAAAGGATTGTAAGGACTTCTTGTTGGCTGGGGGGCGTACATATTTAATCGTCTGGACCCTTTCAGGGTCTATGGATATTCCCCCTTCCGAGGCTATGTGGCCCAAAATTTTCCCTTCACCTATCCCGAAGATAGATTTCTTAGGGTTGAAGGATATACCATATTTCCTACATCGCTCAAAAACAATTCTGAGGTGTGATATGTGGTCTTTCCTATCCTTTTATACAACTATGATTTCATCTTGGTAAATCTCTATGATTTTCTGAATGAGATCCCTAAATGAAAAATCCATTTCTCTTTGAAATGTAGCACCGACGTTCATAAGGCCAAACAACATTCGAAAATATGTAAATGTTCCCCATGGTGTGGTAAATATCATTTTAAGTTGATCTTCTCTTTTAAGAAAGACTTGGTTCTATAAGGAAAATCCATCCAACATGGACATCATCCCTGCCCCTGTAACCCTTTGTCACAAATGTTCTATATTTGGGAGGGGATAGTTGTCCTTCAAGGATAATTGGTTAAGGTTTCGAAAATCAACACACAAACGTATATCACCTTTTTTCTTTCGGACAACTACCAAATTCGACATCCATGATGAGTACCTGATGGGATCTATGATGTCAACATCAACCATATTTTGGATTTCCTTTTGTATTTGGTCTGCCAACTTTGGGTTGATGAGTCTTAGTTTTTTCAGAAAGGTTTGGCTCCTTCTGTCAAAGGTATAGCATGTTGGATGACATCACCCCTATAAGCCTTTAATTCATCATAATTGTAAGAGAAAGTATCCTTGAATTCTCTTATGAGGTATATAATTTCCATCCTTTCCTTGTCAGTAGTTCCTTTCCCTATATTGACCATCCTTGGATCCATTTCCATATCGATGTTGAATTCTAGGGATTCATCTATTTGTTTGTTGGGATTCTTTCCCTTGAAAACATCGTGTCTGTCAAAGAGGTGTTCTAAAGGGACACATCCTTTAGGAAAGGTTTTATTTTGAAGATTAACCACATCCAAGTCCATGGAATCGGCCAGGAAGTTTACTTTTGAATCGGTGAATTCTTTACTATTTTCCATGAACCTAATGATCTGGTCATCATCTTCAAAGACTTGCCAATGTTCCAAGTTATTAGGGATAAAAGGCCTAAACATGACTTAGATTTTTAATAGGTCTCGGAGTGGACCATCACAAGGTTGTAAGGTAGAAGAAGAAACAATCAAGGCATTTGCCACATGGTTTTCTTCTCAGGGAACGAATTTTATTGTCACCATCTCAAAATATTTTGTAATGGATCACGCAAAGTCACGGTACCTCTTCAACTTTTCATTCTTGGTAGAAAAGTCTAGTAACACTTGTGACACTATGAGGTCTGAGTCCCGTATCACCCTTAAGTGTGTGACACCTTTATCGATTTCTAGGTTGAGACCTAGGTTCACAGCTTAGTACTCAACAATGTTGTTTGTACAGTGATACTCAAGTCTATAGGAGTAATAGAAGGTCTCTTGGGAAGGGGCTGTCAATACAATACCTACCCCTGACCCAGAACTTGAATGAGATCCATCAAACTCTAAAGTCCATAATCCTTCAGGTGTTTTGGCAGTCTCACCTCTTGAACTTTCTTCTTGGATGAACCAACTATCGATGCCATTGTTAATACATAGGAGCTGATCATCTGGTTCACAAGGGGTTTCAACTAGGGATCTTGTAATGGGTTCTTTGTGCAAGGTGAAGAATCATCCTTTAGGGTGAGGTATGACAACTTCAGATCCTTGGTTTTGGAAATTCCCAGCCAAGTATTCTAAAAATTCCTTGTGGAATATGATACCCCAATTGCTCAAATCGTATATTACCAACACATCTATAGTAAAAGGAGTGTTAGGGAAAGAGTCAAGAGAAACCTTCAACTCATTGATAATTCTATTTGAAAAATCTCCTCGTGTGTTTGGTTGTGATATAATCCGACCCAACTTTTGCATGACCTTCTTAGTGATAATGTTGGCTATAGCGTTTGGGTCAAAGATACAATTATGAAGGAGGGATTCATTGACTTAGACAGTAACATAAAAAGCTGTGGTCTCCCCATACCTTGGTCCAATGATTCCTACCTGGTGGACAAAAGGAGAATTTTCTTCAAGAAGGTCATCTTTGTAAATTTGCGGTAGGTAAACTTCAATCTCTTCATCCCTGTGTGTTGCAGAGATGTTTTGAATGGGTTATACTTTCTCACAGGTTTCGTTCTCTTGGGAGAATAAGGAAACATATTGTATGTTGGTGAAACGTGTGCTCCACTTCCTGGGGTAAGCACTACATTCCACCCCAAGGATCTCGGGAGGGTTAGGTTTAGCTTCCACAATGCTATCATTATTTGATTCCTAGGAGTCAATGTCATACACAAGGTTAATTTGATGGATGGAGTCCTCAAATCTAAGGTTTTCCTCGATTTGATAAGAAACTTATTTTGCTTCATCTAGGATTGAGAGTAATCGATGCTTGAGGATGAACTGCAAATTTCCCTCTAAGGATTCCAAGTAATGTTGGAGAATAACACTTTTTGAGTTAAAGTTGGGACAGAGTTTTTTAAGGAGAATATTGAACCTATCATTGAAGTCCCTAATGCTCTCGTTGGTTCCTTTGCAAATTTCAATCTATTGTTAGTAAAAGGAGTGTACATTTTATTGTTTACACCACTTCCCTTTGAAATCTTGTTCTAGGTCCTTGAGGGTCTTGAAGCTCCCACTTAGTTGAGTGTCAATCCATTTCCTAGAATTCCTAGTGAGTGAGCTTAGAAAGAGTCTCATAAAGACATCAGGGTGTTCTTGTCCAGATTGATGAAAATCAAAACCCTCACAGAACTTGGTCCAATGGGAGTTACCATATGATCCCCCATCTCCTGAAAATGTAGTTATCCATGACTTAGACTTCTTGGGAAGATCATGTATTCCTCCATGGGATTAGCTAGATAAAGGAAGTCAAAAAGATGTTTATGAGACCGCTTAGGATGTATTGTAGTGGTAACAATATTTGCAGGGGTGATATAAATTACAGTAGTAGAAGGGGGTATGTACTGACTCCCACTACAGGTCGTCATTTGTGAAGTCGCCAGATAATTTTCTTGAAATTATCAAAGAGGTAAGTGAATCACCCTTAGTGGAGTCACCATGTAAGCTTGTAAGATAAATATTCTTGAGGAAAGGCTTACCGAAAAGTGTTGTCTTTGAGGAGAATTGACTTAGTGATTCCCCGACAATGACACCAAAATTTTATTGCACAATTTGTACTTTGATAGAAGAGAAGGTAATGGAGAGAAAATTGGTGTAACAAGAAACTATCCTATCACTCTCACCTCAATAGGAGGTCCATTTCTATTTAGGGTGGTGGGCTCAGGGGAGACGTCCCCAATGACCTGGGGGTTTTAGAAGGAAAAGTCAAAGTGTCTAGATAAATACGCCCTCTCACAAGTCACCACTGATCAGAAAGTTAGGTTTTACAACCAATGAAGAGATAATATGTCAAAGTGTACCTGCCCAGAAAAAAAACAACAAGAAAACCATATCGATTTGCAAGTACACTTGCTGTTTAGAACTTCATAAAACCATAGAGTTTCTTGATAAAATAAATTTGTTGAATATGATGAAGTAAACATAAACTTTATAACAACAATATTTATAGAGCAATACTTCACATTAAATTCCTTGAAAATAGCTTCAAAATGACTAAGAATCATTAACAATTGAAATCATAACACTAACATTTGGTAGAAGCAAATAAGACAATGTATAAATTAGTGTTTACAATTGCTTTTATGAGATTTTAATGCTGCATCTAATGGCTGTAGCTTACTTTAGTAACAACAACAATATTGTTAGTAGGTTAATAGGCTATTCGAGGGTTAGAAAGTGTTAGTAGGTTGCTCAAATAGTAGGTTTTGAAGGTTGTGTTGATCAATTACTCAAGAGAGGACTTAGACTAGTGGTTTTAGGGAAAATGGAGTCAATAATGAAACAACAAATGTTGAAGAAAAATGATAATGGAGAGTCAAAGGCAAGAGATAATGATAGATTGGAGTGTTGGTAACCCAAGGCTCCAATTATCAAACCCTAGGGGAAACTAGCTACTAAGGTGTACGTAACCCTAGGCCTTAGTAGATTTCCCCCCTCTTTAACTCAATGATGAAGTAAAATTGGCTAGGATGAAGAAATGGATGCTAAGGTGTTGTAATAGTAAGGCCTTATCTCACGCTTCAAGAAAATTGGTCTTTTGACAATATCTAGTAGGTGAAATCTTTTGAAGCTAGGACAATAACATGTGCTAGTCTTCCTAGGGTTTAATCAATAAATTTCATAATCTTGAATGTAAATGCAAGATAAATAAAACCATTACCATTCAATTAAGAATAATTGTAGAAAATTCACTTACATACATAAAAAATAATCAAGAAAATCCCTAGTTGAACACATCCACCAAGAAGCTTGCCAAAATACACCAAATTTAGCTTCCTTCAACAAGTGTGCCTAAAATTTCAGCCAATAAACCCTAACGAGGGAACAAATTTCAGTCCTCACAAGTGTGAGTAAAAGATGATCTAAAATAAGAGGTAATTTCCGCTTATTTATACAATACTAAAGACCAAAATTAGGTCAGAAAGGCCGACATAGCCAGGTAGAAATAATATCTAGTTTTTACATTAAATGTCATAATAAATCCCTAAAACAAGCTGCTAAGGTGACTTCATGCCCTCTTAGGGTGACGTTAGGCCCTTTTTTGGCAACGTTGGCCTCTTGGAGAAAAATGTTAGGCCTCCTTGGACCTCGGGAACCTGCCACACATGCCACTTGGCACACAACTGCCTCCAAAACATCCAAAAATGATGTGTAACGTCATGGGTGACCTAGGTGACATAATTGTCCTTCCAAGGCCTACATCATGTTGGAAAAGGTCACAACCCCCTGGGTCCAGGCTTTCCAGGCTGCCCCTGGTGAAACGTCCTCTCTCTCCGGTGCAATCCTTTGATCTGTCTTTGCCCCCTGCTGGGGTCTCAACATCCATCTGGTGGGATTTTATCCCCACGGAGGTCCAAAATAATCATCTCCCCATGTGTACCTGTCCATCAGGCGTGGTCCCAAAACATCAACAGATATGCGCTCCATGGGATCATAAGTCACAGGGATCATAGCAATGTCAATCAGATCTATCATTGAGTTATTAAACATGTGCATAAAACCCCTTTTACCCAGATATGTGCTCAAAGACATTATGCTAATATGCAAGCCAAGTTTGGAGGGAACACTAGGACGTCCTATTGGGATAATTCTCATTGGATGTGGGATGTTTCTAGGAGAAGTCAAATCTAGGCCATGTGAGTGGATGAGGTGGTAAGGGATGTCTAGGAAAAGGGTGAAATGATAGCAGGGAAATGCATGGCTTACCTGTGGGTGCGTTTATAGAGGGTGAGCTACACCTGTCATGGATTCAAATGTTTCCAATCCCATTCATTACTTTTATATTTATTCTTATTGATTTTTCTTTCAAGAGGCTAGTTATGGGACACTGCCCTGGAGTGGTGACCGGTGATGGAAATGTTACCCACAAGATTTTCACAAAAATGAAAAGGTTGGCTCGTTATGAGACCCCCTTTCTCTTGGCCATGCCACTAAAAGCCACTACCCTGGCATGCTGACTAGATGTTGGTAGTGTCATACTGCTACATTCCCATTGACCTAATAGGCTAGCTCGTGATGATACCCCCTATCCTATAACTAGGTCTTGTTTTATCATTTTTTATGGGTCCCTCTGTTTCTTGTTGAGAATATTTTTATCGCTTTCTCGAGGATCCCTAGGCGAAGCATCTCAAGTTTTCATTCTTTTCGATTTTATATTTTTCCATCTACTTTTACCCTCTATGCCTTTAACCCCTTCCTCCCACAAGGTAAGGTACAACCCTTAGATATTTGGCCAACCCAATTCCCGGACCAGTGTAATGGGATGTATGAGCGAGAAAAAAATGAAAAAGTGGTAAGTATGGTGGGAGTGGACGATGGCCTTTCATGAATTCCCCCAGTGGAAACTCAATCCCTATGGGTACCAGCTTACTAGGGAATCCTTTCATTCCCCCTAGGCGTGGTCAAGTGGAAAAGCATAAGATCCAAGCATACGTTAGAAGAAAAAAGAATTAAATGCATATATTCAAAGGTTTTGAGGATCAGAGTGACACATACCATGATACCCAGACTCATTACCTCATGGATCAAAATCCATCTTTGTTGTAGGACCAGGACGAGGTGATGGATGCTTCTACTACTGACAAAGTGGAGGCACTGGAGAATGAAAGGATGGCCCTCTAGGGCCATCCTCAAGTCTATCTGTATCTCGATACTCCATGTCTAGGACCTATGGGCCTTGAGACATAATCTCCTTAGTTATCCCTAGTTTAGGGGATAACAATCATCATCATGGAGCAACATAATGAGGGAGGTGTATCAAAAACATTTTGTGGTACTCTGACAGTCCCTAGGGATTTTCCTAGGAATCCTAATATTTCCTAGGATATAAAACCCTAACTGAGCTACCACATGGTACTCTGACAGACCGTCCTTACCATACCTTCAGGATCTTCCTAGGAATCATAAGATTCCCTAGGATTATAAAAATCATAACGGAGATACCACTACTGACCACAACTAGCATATACATGCACAGGTACTCTGATAGACCATCCTTACCAAACCTTCAGGATATAAAAACCTAACTGAGCTACCCATTGTTGGTTAGGATACCATAGTATCATTAACATCACTCCCCCTTTCGAGGGAGGTCCTTTCAGACTATACCAATATTGTCTCTAAAGTGATCAAACGTTAGACGAGACAGAGGCTTGTTCAACACATATGCAACCTGCTCATCTATGCCAACATATTGGAGCTTTATAACTCCCCTTCTATGTGCTTTGAATTGTCATGGAACATAGGGTTCTCTATCGTCTTTATGAAACTCTCGTTATCATATAGAATCATAGTTTCTTCCATCTCCAGATCAAATAGACCTGTCAACAACTTTAGAAGCCATATGGATTCACAATCAGCGAAACATGTAACAATGTATTCTGCTTCTGCTATGCTGAGAGAAATACTAGATTGCTTCCTACTATGCCATGAAGTCATGGATGACCCCATAATGAAGAAACATCCTGAAGTGATATTTCTGTCAGAAACACTTCCAGCCCAATCTGAATCGGTATAACTAATCAGTCTGAAGTCATGATATCTATTATAACAGAGACCAAAGTCCAACGTACCCTTAATGTATCTCATCACATGTTTTGCAACAACAAGGTGAACACATCTGGGCTCTACCAGATACTAACTCAAGGTGTTCACAACAAAACACATATCTGGCCTGGTATTCCTCAGATACATCAATGATCCAATGATCTATCTGTATAGAATAACATCAACCAATTCTGATGAAGTATCAACCAAGAGATTCAACTTTGTTTCCATGGGTGTGTTCATGGATTTATACTCCAACATATCAAACCTCTTTAGTTATTCAACTGCATACTTCTCTTGGTTAATAAAGATCTTCTCTGGGCTCTGCCAAACCTCAAGACCTAAGAAATAATGCATTAGGCCTAGGTCTTTCATCTCAAAATCTGCAACGAACTTCTTCTTACAATCCGTGATGAGATTTTCTTCTCCAGTTAAGAATAAGTCATCCACATACAACAACAATATAACTGGATCATCATTCATAACCTTGAAGTAAAGGTTATAATCAACTTTACTTTTGGTAAATCCGAAGCTCGTCAAGAAATTTCCAATTCTTCCATACGAAGCTCTAGGAGCTTGCTTTAATCCATATAGATCCTTCTTCAACTTGCATACATGAGTCTTTCTGTCTTCAACTTCAAACCCTTGAGGTTGTTCTATATACACTTCTTCAATAACACCATTTAAGAAGGTTGTTTTCACATCCATTTGGTGTAACTTCCACTTCATATTAGCTGCAAGGGCTATGATGGTTCTGATAGAAGTGTATCTAGCTACAGAAGAAAACGTCTCTTCATAATCAATGCCTTCCTTTTGAGAAAAGCCACGAGATACAACCATTGCTTTATATTTATCAATACTTCCATCAAAAACATGTTTTATCTTGTATAACCATTTGGAAGATACCACATCTTTTCTCTTCGGTGTGGGAACTATTTCCCATACATCATTATTTATAATGGATTGGTATTCTTCTTTCATGGAATCTGCCCATTCTTTCTTCTGAATGGCTTCTTCAAATCACGTAGGCTCCTTTTCTATGAGATCACACATAAAATCCATATAACTGGAGAATGGATTAGGTTTCTTGACTTGTCTCATGGTTCCTTCTGGGACACCATACTTCACTCGATCTTGAATTAGTTCCCTTTCCTAAGATGGCTTTCTCTTGTGAGAGATATTCATCTAGGGAGGTTCCTGAGATTATATCATATCATGATCTTCTTGAATCTCATCATCAAGGGAAGTTGTGACTTCCCTCATTGGTTTTGAAACTCTGGGAGCTACATGATCTTCCTCATATGCTTCTTCAAGATGGAATCTCCTTGATTTATTGAGTGCTGCATATTCATCAAAGGTTACATCTCTATCGATCTCGATATGATGGTAATCTGGTATGTAAATTCTGAAGGCCTTTGAGACCTCATATTATCCAACAAATATTCCCTTCTTTAGTGAAGGGTCCAACTTGGTTCTCTTCTCTTTTGGAATGTGTACAAACACTGGACAACCAAATATCTTGAGATGGCTTACTTTTGGCTTCTTTTCAGAGAGCATTTCTTCGCGGGTTTTGAACCCAAGTGCACTATGGGATAATTTGTTTTTTACATATACTGTTGTTATTGCTGCTTCTTCCCATAAGTGCATTGGAAGATATTGATCATGTATCATAGTCTTCACTACTTCCATTATAGTTCCGTTCTTTCTTTCTGCTAGACCATTTTATTGAGGATTGTAGGGAGTGGTGATCTCCCTCTTAATCTCGACATCTCTGGAAAATATTACAAACTCTTTTGAGGTGTATTCTCCTCCATTATCTGACTTGAGTATCTTGATTTTTCTTTCAGAGATATTCTCTATCAAGGATTTGAATTCCTTGAATTTTCCAAACACTTCATCTTTTGATTTCAAGAAGTAAACCCAGGTATTGCGAGAATAGTCATCAATAAATGACACATAGTATACATACCCACTAAGAGATGTTGATGACATTGGGCTACATACATCTGAGTGGATGATATCCAAGAATCCTTCTGCTTTACTGTCGCTCTTCGGAAAAGTATTATTTATCATCTTTCCTTGTGCACATCCCTTGCACACGCCTTCATGATCAACCTTGAAATATGGTAGACACGTAACTTATTTTCTCACATATGGTAAGGATTTGTAATTGATGTGAGCTAGTCTTGTATGTCGAAGTTCACATGGAATCTCAATGGAGTGAGTCAAGGTTGCATATGAGTGACCTTTTAATTTATATAGGCCACCTTCTTCTGTTCCAATAACAATTCCATCTTCTATGGTTTTTCCTTTAGGCCACATCAGGACTTCACCATGTATGAATGAAACCCTAAAACCTTTCTTATCTAAATATGAGATAGAAAGAAAATTCTTTGGCAAACCTAGTACATATAGTATATCCTTCATCTTCATTAGGGTCCCTGAATCATGTTTGTAGGTGGAATATCCCACTCCTTTGATAGGGTATTGGTAATCATGTCCAAGTGTAAATTTATGGGGAAATTTATTTTCTATAAGGATGGAGAGAATGTCTCTCTGACCTGTCATGTGCTTAGAAGCACCACTATATATGAGCCAAGTATCCTCTCCAGGTAACACTGATCCTAAGAGGGAAGAGAATAAGACATAATCTTCAATCTTTTCTTTAATCATCTTTGTGGGTGGCTCATCATATTCAATTGCATGGGCATGGTGTCTTTTATTATTTCTTTTCTTGTATTCTTCTCTTCTAGCTGGAAAATTCTTAGCGATATGTCCCATCTTGTCACAATGGTAACATTGATAAGAGGAGAAATCCTTTTCTCTTCTTTGACCTTTCTGAAACTTCTGGAATCTCCTTGGAGGGTGAGATTATTTATGTGGATGGGTATCCTTCTTGAAGTGAGACCTTCTCTTTCCACCTTTAGTATGAGCAATTAGGGCTTGATCTTCATCCCTTAGTAGTACTTCTTCTAGGTTAGCTACTATTGATTCTTCTTGAACACATTCTTCCCAAAGACTATCAAATTGTAGTTTCTCCTTTCTGGCACAAATAGTTTGGATGAATGCATCCTTGTTAGCCTATGGCTTACCTTTACCAATCACTAAGTCTAAATTGTCACCTATATTTGTATTATTGATTTAGGATATTAGTAATATATCCTCAAGTGATGACTAATGAGTTGGTTAAGATTGCCTAGCCTAGTCATAATGCATGATTTTAGGATCTAGAGCAAATCTCTCTATGAGGTGGCATCACCCATTGTACTATAAATATGTAACATTGGAGTGAAAAAGGAGTGTTGGCTATTATGCCTTTTCCGCCATGTCGCTGTTCTTCTCTCTATTTTGTCAATTGTTGTTATTGTGCTTAATTTCTTCAATTGGTATCAGAGCCATGGTGAAAAGAAGATGAAAATATCAGCCTCGTAGTTTCTCCATGGTAGTTTTCCCAAGGGAGGAATTCGGTCTGGCAGCAACCTC
>ML791164.1:124142-151431 GCA_009831015.1 Picea engelmannii
TATATATATATATATAAATTAATAAATGCTTTATTTATTTATTTAACTTGAATGAATACATAAGATCAATCTTTGAATATCATCTTCATACAACTATGAGAGACCCAACTCTCTGTTACAAGACCCATCTTGTAGTTCTCAGATACAACTGAGAAATGAGGAATCCAACCCTCACAACAAGTCCCATTTTGTTGATCTCAGATCCAACTGAGATGTGAGGAATCCTATCCTCATACATGACCCATCTTGTAAACAGGCACCGACCTGATAGAATGAACCTTCATTCAATCCATTATATATAAATATATATACTTCAACAAATTCAACTACACTTCTTGTCACCATTCCTTCTTTCTTATATAGTCTTCCAACTGGTGTGAATTTGAATCATTGTGTCTTTTGATATTTGAACCATTGTAACTTTTCATTTAAATGATAGTATTAATCTTTAATTAATATCATTTTTACTTTTATCCTTTATTCATAATGCTTATGAATTAACTCTCTTTTAATCATGACTGTGTTTCAGTTCTTTTGTTGTCATGAGTTGATCACAGATATGGATCGACTCATTATATCATATTCATGCTTCTGATGTGTTCTCAGTTCACAAAAAGATCATATTTTGATCTTTTATCAATTCTCTGTATTATTCTAGTGTTAACACTTTGTCAAATTAAATCTTTATGAGGCACTTCCTTCAAACCATTTACATATGACCATATGTGCAAAACCACGGGCTTATTGATTTGAGCGTTGCCTCTTATTTTTCCCTTTGTTTCTTTATTCCACACGACCACAGGTGGTAACTGGGTGCTAAGCTAAAGAAGTGATTGATCACTTGTCAAGATCGACAGTCACGTTTTAATGTCACAGTGAGCTGGATGGTTCTCATTTATTTTAGAACTTTGGCTATTCGTGGCTCCTGAATTGTGGAGTAGAAATTCCTCTGAAGTGATTACCCACCAAATGAGTCATAAAGTGGTGGTGACTGCTTGTTGTCGGTTAACACCTCCACTTACACTATACTTCCACTATACTTGATCATCGGTTAGAAAATCTCTCGAAGTATATCAACGGTTAACGTTGACTTCGGCCTTCGGCTGTTCGGGTGATTTCTCCTTCACATTCCTTCAATCTTCCAGAGTTCATTTTGCCGAAGTAGATCGAATGATTGGATTTTATTCGCATGGTGAATGGTTCTCGTTCATTTCAAAACTTCAAGACTTTGGGTATTTGCTGGTGGTGAAATTCCCAAAGTACAAAACTCTCGGAGTGATGTAACTTTCTTATGTCACTTTTTGACATGGCACTGACTGAGTGGGTGCCACATGTCACTTAGATTCATGACTTATGCATACCTGAAATGCCAAGTTCAATTTGACACTTGTCATCATATGATTTTTCCACATGTCCTTGCTGATGTGGATCTCCTCATGTGGCACATTTTCTTCTCCTGGATCTAATGGTTGTCCTAACTCTCGAAATGTATCTCAGATGGACGGATGAGAGTGTCTTCAGAACTTCGGCCTTCGGGTGAACTCATATGTTCTGAATCCTTTTTCTTCGAAGTGGTCAGCACCGAAGTTGACCACTATTCTAATCCAACGACTATCATGGATTGTCCAAATCCGATGGTCCTCATTTACTTCAGGAATTCAGAGCTCCGACCTTCATCTTTTCTTATCCTATCCTTCTGTTGCGCCTCTTTTGCCACCTAGATGAGAAAAACAGAGGTGCTTACAAGCTTAGTTGGGTTAGCTAAGCAGGACATCTGTAAGGGAAAGGGTTAGAGAAAGAAATATAAAAGAACAACTAAGAATTAAACTAAGAAATAAAATAACAACTAAACTATTTGAGCATAAGGACATAAGAACAAAAAACAATAAGACTCATGTCACCAATGGCAAGGTTTATATCAGTGAACGAAAACACCAAGAAGAAAGAGGACTATGATTCCCTTCTTCCTCCAAGGGAGGGATCTTGGACCCCCACAAATAATCTCTTCTTACAACTTTGAATGAAAATGGTGAAATAATTCCAAGCTAATCCACTCAAGGGGTGAGATGGATTGCCCAATGTAATGGTGCTAGTATACTCTTGATGAGAATAGATTATCCCTCAAGAGAATAGTAGAAGCATAAATTTGCTATTGAATTCCTTGAAAATGAAGTGCACCCATGGCCTTGTTTTATAGCACCTCTTTGAGGTATTGTGCAACCAGCTTGTAGTGTGAAAAGAGGCTAATTAGGACATTTTTAGGTCTTTGACCAACCACCCAGTCAGATCCAGTGGAGATTTGAGTGTCAAATCAACTTGGAAGATGAACCAGAAGTGGGTGGGAGGCCGACCAATCTCATAAATGCACTGTTCTCAGATGTGCGCGGATTTTAGCGACCACAGTCGTGCATCGGGTGCATGTGCACTTTTCCTGCATTTCTGTTTTGCGCATGTGCACGCGTGCCCTGTGTAGTCATAACACACTTTAATTTTATCACTGGTTGTATAGTTTTGGACCTTTTGGAAATTCTTTTGTGGTAATTTTGGTCCATGGGTGACCTCATAACTGTTTGATGATGCTAGATTATTGTAACCATTTGTGGACAAAATTTCAGTGATAACACCTTCCACGTTATAGAGTGGACAATCAATATGACTCCCAAAATATTTCTTAGATCGGACGACTCATGTCCTCTTTGGAACATTTGTGGCTTACATTGTCCTTCCACTTTACTCGATCCAACGGTTGGTATTTTATCCGAAGTGTTCCTCGGATCAAATGATTCATGTTCACTTCGGGACTTTGGCCTTTGGGTAATCTTACTTATTCTCAACCCTTTTTTGCCGAATTGGTCAGCACTGAAGTTGACCACTATTGATCTAACGATTCACCTTTTCTATTCCATATCAATGAATAATACTTAAATCTAGATAAAATATTGATCTAATGGCTGAGAAACATTCTGAAGCTCCTTCTTCAGATCTGATGGTCTTTCTTTAACCCGAAAAAGATTAAATCAATCCAATGACTATCGATAATTCGGGTATTCGGGATCTCAACCCTTTTTCCTTGCTTATCATATCCTTCCACTCAACTTGATCCAACGGTCGAGAATTCTCCCGAAGTAGATCAACGATCATGGATGATTGCGGGGTCCCAACTAGCACGACGTTTAAAACTATTGTCAAGCTCCGCAATGGAAAATTCTCGTTGGTAGTGGAACTAATGCCAACCGTAGATCTATTTGGTGGGTGACAATCAATGGTCTAGAATATTTGTGAGATTGGAATTAAAGGGTTGTTTAATTATCCCTTCGCAGTCCGCAATCAATCCCTGCCCTTGATCTGGAACTTGCATATCCGATGGTCATAACTTGATCTGATCGTTGACCAATCCTTCAATTGTCCTTCTCTTGTAACTCCCATATCTGACAGTCCAGATATAATTCTTCAAAACTCTGACTTCACCTCGATCTAATGATCTTTCTTCTGATCGTTATTTCTCCTAATATTTAGAGTGGATTCCTCTACACCTCGCGTTATGTCTTTCTGTGCGACTACTCCTTAAAACTATCTCAATGAGCAGGTTTCTTTCTTGAATCCTTTGGAGTTTTCTTGTGGGGATTTCGATCCCAATGACATTTCTACATTGGCTTTTCCTTCTGAGATTTGATTAATGTCCTTTCTTATGAGCTTGAATCTCTGCATACTGTTTGACATTTTCATTCTTTTCTAACTACTATACTGTTGACATCAATGACAATTCATTAATGATAACTTACCAATGACAATTCATCATAACAACTTATCATCACATTACAATGACATCGACTGTTGACATCAATGAAAATTCATTAATGATAACTTCTGAATGACAATTCATCATAACAACTTATCATCACATCACAATGACATCGACTGTTGACATCAATGACAACATATTAAAGACAATATGTCCAAAAATCTCCCCCTTTGTCATTGAGGGAAACACACTAACTTCATACTCAAAATCCCCCTGTGATTATGATTTTCTCTATGAAGTTACTCTCCCCCTTTGACATCAATGGAAAAGGGTTTCTCCCTTTATGATAACCCTCTGTTTGTATGCATTTTGTTGACCAAAATATGAATTTGTTTTACTCTTCCTGCCAATATGCTCTCTCTGCCTCTGACTACTCTCCCCCTTTGTTTATGAAAGGGTAGCTTTTTCTGACAAGGTCTCTTCCCCTGTTAATTTACTAACTTCTTATCTCGGTTGATTGAGATTTTTGTGTTCAAATAAGTAGTCTTCTTGATACCAGTTTTGTAGTGATACCCATTTGTAGTGATCAAGTATTTCAACACTTAATCTAATTACTTTCTTATTTAATAACCAAAATACTCCTCCTGATTTTTTACTAACTTTCCTTTGTCAAATAGAACAAGAGTATGAATCTTACTTATCTTTTTGATCTGCTTCTTATTCTTCTTTGATATTTCACAGGAATATCAATTGAGGAATTATACCAATTGATCTTTGTTGAATGATACTCTTTGAACTTCTTTGCAACCTTTATTTTTTCCTCTTCTTGTATTCTACAACTAACCCTAACAATGATTTTTCTTTTGACCACTAATATATAGATAGTCAAGATTTTCCATATGTTAATTTAAAAACTCTTTGGCATAATCCTTTGATTTTGTAAAAACCAATTTAAACTTCTTTTTGTATTTTCTTTCTTTTGCTAACAACTTATGACATCATCAAAATTTGATATTGTCCCATATTCCTTTATAGGTACTTCCTTTTCTTGAGATTGATTTATTTCATATTGAATTTCACATTCTTTATTAGGACCTTCACCTATAATTTTTTATTATTAATTTCTTCATTTTCAGGTGTAATAACATCTTTCTTGCTTTCTCCTTCATATTTTCTTCTCCATATCTTTTTATGAGATATTCTACTTTTTGGATCTTCTCTTTCTAATTGTGTTTTTGGAGATTTGTCATCTCCTTTATTCTTCTAGATTTATTAGGTTTTGTGACTGACTTGAATGACTTATTCAAATATTGAATTTTTGTATTCTTGCAGTTTTGGGATTTGTGCCCAAACCTGTCACAGTTGTAACATCTCATTGTATGACAAAATTTTGTTGTGTGCCCAACAAAATTACATCTCCAACATCTAATTGAGTTTTTGGATTTTCTTCTATATCCTTCCTCTAGTTTCTTGCAGTCCATTTCTTTATGGCCAAAACTATGACAAGAAAAACAATATCCATTGAAGGTGTTTCCATTCTTGATTTTATTTTGGCTTGAGAGATCTGTCATCTAATTTTCTTTCTTATTGTATCCAAGACTAGTTTTGTCAACAACTCATCTTTGGGTCTTCCAAATATTATCTAGGGTAGTTGAGCTATTCTGGAAATTGACAATCTTATTTGTCTTTTAATTCATCTGTTTGAGATTGACTATTTCTAAATTTAATATATGACATAATTCTTCCTTTTTAGTCAACTAAATCTTAAGGGCTTCTTCCACTTCTTTAGCATGTTCACGATGAGTCTTTAGATTGATGACTATTTCTTCTATCTCATCCAAGACTTCTTTGCATTTAATAGTTTTGTCATATGTCTTCAATTCTTCCAAATCTTTTGTTAGATCAAAAACTTTAGTTTTCAATTTTTTTATTTCTTACTTGTATTCTAGCTGAATCCTTTTGAGGTTGATGGATTCTAATTCAAACATTTGACATGATTCTCCCTTTTTAGTTATTTGGATCTTTAGGTCTTCTTCACTTTCTTTAATTTCCTCAACTTGAATGTTTGACTTCTCAACCTTCTTTCTAAGATTCACAACTTCTGCTTCCAACTTATGACATGATTCTTCCCTTTTGTTCAACTGGTTCCTCACTACCTCCTCTCTTCTTTTGGCTTCTTCAAATTGGGTTTTTAGTTTGACATTGCTTTCTCTTAGTTATTTTATATTTGCAAGGTTTCTGCTAGGTTCATCATCTTCCTTATTTTCTTCTTTTGCTTGACTGATTTCATTCTTCAATTTTTCAATCTCCTCTTATTTTTCTTCTAACTGAACATTTTGCTCAGATATGATTTTTTCATTTTCTTTGAGCATTTCCTTTATTTCCATGATATGATTTTGACTCTTTTCAAGAAATTCTTTAGTGTAGTCATGAAGAAAACTATAGTTTGAATCATTATGGTCATAGTGGTATTCATAGAGACTCCAATCAACTTTCTATTTTGTCTTTGATAGTTCTTCTTCTACTTCATCCATGGGATAAATGTTCACATAACATTCTTCTATTGAAACTGTAACATCAGTCTTAGCATTATGTAATTTTTCTTTACTGATTACTGAGGTATGGCTCAATTCCTTGATGAGGTTGTCTTCCTCATTGTTGACTAAGATCAAATCCTGCATTTCATTCTTATTAGAAATATTTTTCTCTGTACTATGTTCTTCAATTTGATTGCAATTTTTATTTTCTTTATCTTCTTCCTTATCTTGATAAGAATTCTCTTCTTCTGAGTTTTTTTCTTGATTCCAATAGGAATCCTCTTCATTAGAGTCTTTTTCCTTATTTTGATAGGAATCCTGTTTATCTGAGTCTTGTTCCTTACTTTTATAGGATCTCTCTTCTTCTTGCATTTCATTCTGATAACAATTTTCTAGTTGTAGCGATAATTCTTTAGCAGATTTGTAGTTCCTCATATTTTCTTTGACCTAGTCTGACAATCCATCCTAGATTGCTTTTGAGGCTACTAAATTGTTTCTCCTTGCCTCCTTTGAAGTTTTGGTTTTGCTCTTTGAATTAGTTAAGTGTCAGGGCTTACTTACTATTGAATCCAAAACTCTAGATCCTCTTGACTTCAAATATCTTTTCATTTTTTCCCTCCATGATAAATAATTTGTTCCATCAAATAAGGGTGCGTCATTTGTGGAGATAGCAATTTGTCCACCCATTTATTCTGAATCTACCTTCAGTGTTTAAACTGTGCTTAAGGAACTCGCTCTAATACCAATTGTNGGGGGGGGGGGGTGAATCAATGTCACAAAACTTTGGACAATTTTCCACTTTTCACAAACTAACTGAACAACAAATATTTATTTCTTTCTCTCAATCAATATATATAAGAGATTAAATACTTTATTTATTTATTTAACTTGAATGAATACATAAGATCAATCTTTGAATATCATCTTCATACAACTATGAGAGACCCAACTCTCTGTTACAAGACACAACTTGTAGTTCTCATATCCAACTGAGAAATGAGGAATCCAACCCTCATAACAAGTCCTAGCTTGTTGATCTCAGATCCAACTGAGATGTGAGGAATCCAATCCTCACACAAGACCCAACTTGTAAACATGCACCAACTTGATAGGATGAACCTTCATTCAATCCATTATATATAAATATATATACTTCAACAAATTCAACTACACTTATTCTCACCATTCCTTCTTGTTTATATAGTTTTCCAATTGGTGTGAATTTGAATCAGTGTATCTTTTGATATTTGAACCATTATACCTTTTCATTTAAATGATAATATTAATCTTTAGTCAATATCATTTTTCCTTTTATCCTTTATTCATAATGCTCATGAATTAACTCTCTTTTAATCATGATTGTGTGTCAGTTCTTTTGTCTTCATGAGTTGATCATAGACATGGATCGAAAAATTATATCGTACTCATGCTTCTGCTAGGTTCTCAGTTCACAAACATATCATATTTTGATCTTTTATCAATTCTCTATATTATTCTAGTGTTAACTCTCCGTCGAATTAAATCTTTATGATGCACTTTCTTCAAACCGTTTACATATGACCATATGCGCAAAACCACGAGCTTATTGATTTAAGCGTTGCCTCTTATTTTTCCCTTTATTTCTTTATTCCACACAACCACAGGTGGTGACCAGGAGCTAAGATAAAAAAGTGTTTGATCACTTGTCAAGATCAATGATCACGCTTTAATGTCACGATGAGCTGGATGATTCTCATTTACTTCGGAACTTCGGCTATTCGTGGCTCCTGAATTCTGGAGTAGCAATTCCTTCGAAGTGATTACATACCGAATGAGTCATAAAGCGATGGTGACCGCTTGCTTTCAGTTAACACCTCCACTTACACTATCCTTCCAGTATACTTGATCCTCGGTTGGAAAATCTCCCAAAGTAGATCAATGGTCAACGTCGATTTTGGCCTTCGACGCTTCGGGTGACTTCTCCTTCACATTCCTTCAATCTTCCGAAGTTCATTTCACCGAAGTAGATCAGACGATTGGATTGTATTCACACGATGAACAATTCTCGTTCATTTTAGAACTTCGGGACTTCGAATGTTTGCTGGTTGTGAAATTCCCAAAGTACAAAACTCCCAGAGTGACGTAACTTTCTAACGTCACTTGTTGATGTGGCACTGACTGAGTGGCTACCACATGTCACTTAGATTCAAGACTTACGCTTACCTGAAATGCCAACTACACTTTGAAACTTGTCATCATCTCATTGCTCGACATGTCCTTTCTGACGTGGATCTCCTCATGTGGCACATGTTCTTCTCCTGGATCTAACAGTTGTCCTAAATCCCAAAATGTATCTCAGATCGACGACTGAGAGTGACTTCAAAAATTCTTCCTTCAGGTGAACTCATATGTTCTAAATCCTTTTTCTCCGAAGTGGTCAGCGTTGAAGTTGACCACTATTCTGATCCAACGACCATCATGTATTTTCCAGATCTGATGGTCCTCATTTACTTCAGGACTTCGGGGCTCCGAACTTCATCTTTTCTTATCCTATCCTTCCACTTTATAGATCAGACAATCAATATGACTCCTAAAATATTTCTCAGATCGAATGACTCATGTCCTCTTCGGAACATTTGTGGCTTACATTGTACTTCCACTTTACTCGATCCAACAGTCTGTATTTTCTTTGAAGTGTTCCTCGGATTGGACGATTCATGTCCACTTCGAGACTTCGGCCTTCGGGTAATCTTACTTATTCTCAACCCTTTTCTGTCGAAGTGGTCAATGCCGAAGTTGACCACTATTGATCTAACGGTTCCCCTTTTCCATTCCATATCAAAAAATAATACTTAACTCTAGATCAAATCTTGATCTAACGACTGCGAAACATTCAGAACCTCCTGCTTCAGATTTGATGGTCCTTCTTTAATCAAAAAACGATTAAATCGATCCAACAACTATCAAGAATTCAGGTATTCAGGATCTCATCCCTTTTTCCTTGCTTATCCTATCCTTCCACTCATCTTGATCCAACGGTTGAGAATGCTCCCAGAGTATATCAACGATCAAGGATGATTGTGGGGTCCCAACTAGCACGATGTTTAAAACTGTCATCGAGATCCACAATGGAAACTGCTCATTGGTAGTGGAACTGATGCCAACCATAGATCTATTTTGTGGGTAATGATCGACATTCTAGACTAATTGCGAGATTGGAATTAACACGTTGTTTAATTCTCCCTTCGCACTCCGCAATCAATCCCTGCACTTGATCTGGCGCTTGCATATTCGACGGTCACAACTTGATCTGATCATTGACCAATCCTCCAACGATCCTTCTCTTGTAACTCCCAGATCTGACGATCCAGATATAATTCTTCAAAACTATGAATTCACCTCGATCTAACGATCTTTCTTTTGATCATTATTTCTCCTGATATTAAGAGTGGATTCCTCTGCACTTCGCGTTATGTCTTTCTGCACGACTACTCCTTAAAACTATCTCAATGAGCAGGATTCTTTCTTGAATCCTTTGGATTTTTCCTGTGGGGATTTCGATCCCAATGACATTTCTACAATGTGATTTTCCTTCTGAGCTTTGATTAATGTCCCTTCTTATGAGCTTGAATCTCTGCATACTGTTTGACATTTTCATTCTCTACTAACTGTTATACTGTTGACATCAATGACAATTCATTAATGATAACTTATCAATGAAAATTCATCATAACAACTTATCATCACATCACAATGTCATCGAATGTTGACATCAATGACAATTCATTAATGATAACTTATCAATGACAATTCATCATAACAATTTATCAACACATCACAATGAAATCGACTGTTGACATCAATGACAACATATTAAAGACAATATGTCCAACAACTTCTGAACGGGCCCCGAATCTGTACTGATAAACTCTCAAAATCGACTTAGTACTATGCACTTCATTTCAGTTTATAATTTGGTGTTGGCAAAACTACAAAATCAATGCATGTAAATGTCAAATTTTAACACTCATTGACAAACTCCACATTAATAATTGATCAAAATAAATAATGCTCATTGAAAACCTCCACATTAGCAATTTTTCTTTCTAGAAAGAGATCAGATTCCATGGAAGATCATTTATTCAAACTTTCTAAGCAATGTATGTCAAGTTCTACAACAATATAAGGACTGTGCAACAAGCAAAAGTGACTTGGGCGAGCCATGGAGATGCACATATGTTTAATCCGTATTGAATATATGCTTCCATTGACCTATTCCATGTACTGTAGCCTTGTAGAACCTCGTTGAGCTTACGATTCATCCACTACATCCAATAAAAATACATTCACTCCAATTCCATATCTTGAATTATCAATGAACACTACAGAGTTTCTTTAAATTTTATCCCCGCACAAGCAAAACAATACCTCCAAGTTCCAACTGCCCCTTAAAACCTTTTTTCAGAAAGACCAAACTCTTTATCCTTGGAACATTATATTCTATAATTTCAAAAAATCTCAAGACAAACTTCTAAACGGGGCCCGAATCTGTACCGATAAACTCTCAAATTCGAATTAGTAGTATGCACTTCATTTCAGTTTATAATTTGGTGTTGGAAAAACTACAAAATCAATACATGTAAATGTTGTTAGAAAATTAATCATTCCACTTCCTAAAAGATGGATTATCTCAGCTGATCAAATTTTGAAGAGATACCACAGCCCATAAATTTATTATCACCGCCTTATTCATTTAAGGATTGAAGAGTTATCATCACTACACCATTTGATTTCTGGATGATTGAATTTGAAAGGGGAAATGAATCATTTGTGTTTTGGGAAAGCCAAATTTGACTTATGTACAACGAAGGGGCAAGCTAACCGACTTATTGAATCAATATATATACATCCATATAATTCAGATTTTGCACGCACAAAGATAGAGAGAAAATTGACAATGGAATTTTGAGAGTGTCAACAAGGGATTTTATACTCTGTTTTTGTTTGTATCTAAGTTTGTAAACTCATGATGATGTTCATATTTATCACATAGTAATTTATTTTGCTGTAGCATGCATACTCTGTTTATTGTTTGAAAAATTCAGTTAAATCCTTATGCCGTGCAATTTTTTGCTGTAGAATGCTATTTAGATTTAGTACATAAGTAATGGGTGGATTTACTGTTGCAGGGAATGATTCAGTGAAGTTATTTTACTCCTGGAATATGAGTTTTTAGTCTACTATTATAATTTCCCTGTTTATGTTATAACTCTATTTTTGCTGTAAAGTCATTTTTACTCTCTGCTGAAACACTTGTTGAAAATGTTGTTGTAGAATATAGTATCAATCTTTGTGTATGATGCAGGAGTGATTCACTTAAATTTTTTGCTGTAACAAATTTTTATTATTTGCTGAAACACATGTCGAAACACGTTGCTGAAACACCTGGTTGTATCTTACAAGTGTTGTTGAAACACATTGCTGAAACACCTAGATGTAGCTTACAAGTGTTGTTACACACCGATGAAACTCGTGTAATAGATGCTCATTGTTTTCTAAAGCACTCCCCTGCATCCTTCATTTTGGTATCATAACTAGTAACATTTCTAGTTTCTCGTTGTAACTGAATATAATAATTTGGAATCTGATTTGGAATGGCTACAAACAATAATTTGGATCAACCACAGATTCTTGTTTTGACTTAAAGAAATTATGATTCTTGGATTATGAGAATGAGAACAATTATGCATTCTCAATATCTTTGGGAGTTTTTTACTGTTGTTTATCCAGATCCTGTTGACGAAGAAGCAGAAATGGCTCTGACAAATGCTGAACGAATTTTGTTAAAGGAGAACAAAAAGAAAGACAACAAATCCCTCGGTCTTATTCAACAAGGCCTAATTGAAACCATATTTCCAAAGGTGTCAAGTGCAGTGTCTTCAAAGAAAGCTTGGGACATTCTTGAAACTATCTATCAAGGTGTATCCAAGGTGAAGATTGTCAAGGTTCAGAATTTGAGAAGAGACTTTGAAAATCTGAAGATGAAGGACACCGAGTCAGTTGATAGTTTCATGAATTAGGTAATGAATGTTTTGAATTAGCTAAGTCAGTTTGGTGAAGACCTCTTAGACAAAAGAGTAATTGAGAAAGTGCTCATATATTTGCCAAAGAATTTTGAATCTGTAGTTGTACCCATAGAAGAATTTAAAGATATTAGTCTTATGCTTATTGATGAATTAATTGGTTCTTTGATTGCTCATGAATCCAGGATGTCTAGATATGATAATCCATTAGAGAATGCCTTCAAATCCTAGCTGCATGTTACTAGAGGTAGAGACAAAGGAAAGTATAGTAGCAGAGGAAGAGGAGGCCAATTTTTTGGTCAAAGAGACAACAAAAATGATTCATAATATGAGGAGAAAACTCAACAGAATCCTCCTAGTTTTAGGGGGAGATGCCTCAAATCCCGGCAACAAAGAAATCAGAGGTATGATAAATCTAAGGTACAATGTTATTATTGTAAGAAATTTGGACATTATGCTAACGAGTGTTTGAATAAGCAAGCATATGTTGGAAAGCAGTCTGCTCACATGAGATAGGAGTCAAAGGATGATCAGAAGCCTGCGTTTTTGACTTGTAATGTCACCTAGGAAAGTTGAAATGATGTTTGGTTTTTGGACAACAGATGTATCAATCACAAGATTGGAAATAAATTATTGTTTTCCATTTTAGATACCAATATTCAGTCTAAGGATATCGTGACCCGTGCACACATAAATGGATCAAAGCCCACGCCCATGTCCTTCGAATTTTAACTCCTCGAGGTGTAGGACAGTCGGTGACAGAGTGTGATGTTAAGCAACTCCGTGATGTTAAAGTCACCGGTTTGAAACCTGCGGGGACAAAATATCCAACCATGTTAAGGGTTAGTGTGGCTCAGGCCAGGTGCGATCCCCGAGTGATTTTGACGGATTAGATGCCCTTGAGTCGCGGTTTCTCAAGCTACAGGCTAGTCCCACAGGTCATAGATAAACTAGTAAACAAAAAAAAAAAATATTCAGTCTGAGGTAAAGTTGGGTAATGATAGTAAGGTAAGAGTTAATGGTAAAGGTGTGATTCTTGTTTCTACTAAGAATGATGAAAGAAGAAAAATAGATGATGTTTATTATGTACCTGGTATGAAATGCAATCTGTTAAGTGTTGGAAAACTGATAGAGAAAAAGTACATAGTGTTCTTCAAGAACAAGGTATGTACAATTTATGATAAGTATCCAAGTAAGCAGTTGATTTCCAGAGTAGAGATGACAAAGAATATAATGTTTCCACTTATTATGAGAAATGATCTGACCGACTCTTTGAATTCTTATAAAGCTAAAGGTTTGGATGAGTCATAGTTATGGAATTTGAGATATGGCCATTTACGTTTTGGAGGTTTAGACTTTCTACAGAAGAAGCAAATGGTGAAGGGGTTGCCCAATATTCAACAACCAACAAGCTCGTGTGAGAGTTGCATACTTGCAAAGCATCACATGGATACATTTATTTTTGGAGTTTCGTACAGGGATAAATCTCCATTGGAACTTGTTCACACAGACTTATGTGGATCGATGCAAACATATTCATTGACTGGTAATGTCTATTTTATGACTTTTATTGATGATTTCAGTGGAAAAAATTGGGTTTATTTACTGAAGTAGAAGTCTGAAGCTTTTGATGTATTTAAGAGGTTTAAAGTTATGGTTGAAAAAGAGAGTGGAAAATATATTAAAGTTTTGAGATCAAACATAGGAGGTGAGTATATGCTAACTGATTTCATGGAGTTTTGTCAGTATCATGGAATCAAGAGACAATTTACTACTCGATATACTCCATAGTAGAATGGAGTAGCTAGAAGGAAGAATCGAACCATTATGAATATGGCTCGAAGTATGTTGAAGGAGAAGCATCTTCCAAATGAATATTGGGGCGATGCAGTTGTTTGTTCAGTATATATTCTGAAAAAAAGTACAAATAAGAGTGTAAAGAACCAAGTTCCCCAGGAAGCTTGGAGTGGTAAGAATAACAGTGTATCCCAATTGAGGATTTTCGGGTGTGTAGCTTATGCACATGTTCCTGAAGAAATGACGAGAAAGTTGGATGACAGAAGTGATAAATGTGTATTTGTTGGATACTGTTAGGGACCTAACCCCTTATGTAGGTAGAACAATGCATTCCAATGTAATAAAGGTCAATATTAATAAGGGCTTGCAATAAGGTAGAATAAATCGAATGTAAGAAGACATAATAGAATCTTCCGCTTCTAGAATGATCTTCCTCTTGATGGTTCTCTTGATAGACATATTTAGTATAAATAGGAGTCGAGGGTATGTGAACCCTAACTTGGATATTATTGTAATAGAGCTCTGCTCGACTGGAGGTTTCCCCCTCGAAGAGGCCTGTGAACATTTCTCTCAGTAATCGAAGTGCTCTTTCTGGTGTTATTCTGTTATCAATTCAGTATTATTGTGGTGTTATTATGGTTATATTGTTGTTCATCTGCCATTTCTAGCATTTTATTTCTGTTCTGCATACTTTTTATATTTGGAATATTACAGATATAGTGAGGAGCCTCAGGCATATAGACTCTATAATCCCATCATCAAGAAGTATGTTATCAACAGAGATGTTGAGTTCAAAGAAGAAGAAGCTTGGGATGGTAGCATTGATAAAATTGTTTCATGGGGAGATGAAATATCTCATGAAGACGATGATGGACATGAGCAAGCCATACAGGGTGGAAAATTGACTCCACAGTCAAATATACTTGGAACAAGAAATCATGTAAGACAATCACCAGGAGTCAGCCCATTACAACTAAGAACGCCCAGAACATATGAGCGTGGTGAGCCATCAGGTCATGGTGGACAACAAACATGATCTTAGGTAGGTAATGAATCAAATCCTACTTTAGCTTCATTAAGAAACAAAATTAGAGGTCAGAAGACTAGACTTTTAAGAGAATTGTATGAACAAAATGATGATGCAGATCAAGTTTCAAATTTTTCATTAATTGAATACGATCCTGTAAATTTTGATGATGATGTTAAGAAACAAGTTTGGGTAGAATCTATGAATGAGGAAATTGATGCCATAGAAAAGAATAATACTTGGGAACATGTATATTTTCCTGAAGATAAAAATTGTATAGGTGTTAAATGGATTTACAGGACTACGTTAAATGATGAAGGTTAAGTTGAGAAGCACAAGGAAAGGCTTGTAGCTCAGGGGTTCAGTCAACAACCTTGTATTGATTATAATGAAAATTTTACACATGTAGCCAAGCTTAATACAGTAAGAATGGTGTTAGCCATTCCTACACATAATAAATGGTGTATGAATCAAATGAATATAAAATCTTCATTTTTAAATGATTTTTTGGAAGAAGAGGTTTATGTGAAACAACCTGCAGGATACAGGATTGATGGATAAGAAGGTAAGGTCTACAGGTTAAAGAAAGCGTTGTATGGATTGAAACAAAGACCCATAGTATGGTACACCATAATTGGTGAATACTTGAATATTGGAGGATTCAACATGATCCAAGTGAGCCAAGGTAAATCAGGAAGGCAAATTCTTGATTGCATGCTTGTATGTTGATGATTTGATTCTCACTAGAAATATTTCAGTAGATGAGTTTAAGACAACCATGAAAATTGAGTTTGAAATGACTGATTTAGGAATGATGAAGTATTTTCTAGGCATTGAAGTAAATCAATCTAAAGATGGTATTTTCATTTGTCAAAATAAGTATGAAAATTACATATTCAAAAGGTTCAGGATGGTGAACTGTAAACCATTTTTAACACCAATTGCAACTGGAACAAAACTCAGTAAGAATGATGAGGGGTCATGTGTTGATCCAACTCTGTATAAAAGACTGGTTGGAAGTCTTATGTATTTGACAACAAAAAGACCTAATATTATGTTTGTTGTAAGTCTGATTTCTAGATTTATGGAGTCTCCAAAGAGTACCCATTGACAAGAAGGAAAAAGGATCCTGAGATATGTTGTTGGAACAACCAATTATGATGTTCTATACACATCAGATTCAGATTTTAAGTTGGTTGGATATACTGATAGTGATTTTGCAGGTATTGTAGATGACAGGAAGAGCACATAAGGATATGTGTTCAACTTTGGATCAGGAGCTATAGCGTGGGCTTCAAAGAAGAAACCCATTGTGACTTTATCCTCTGCTGAGGTAGAGTATGTTGCAACAACATCAGTTGCATGTCAGACTGTGTGGATGAGAAGGATTGTGATTGAGTTGTTGCATGCCCATCAAGAACCAACTCATATTTTTTGTGACAACAAATCAACTATTGCAATGTCACGTAATCATGTTTTCCACAAGAAAACTAAGCATATTGATACAAAATATCATTTTATTCAAGAGGAATAAACAATGATGAAATTTCTGTAGTGTTTTGCAAATATGAAGATGAGTGTGCATACATGTTTACAAAGCCCTTGCTCAAGGAATTATTTGAAATTCATAGAAAGAACATTGGGGTTTGTGAATTGTAATATAGCAAAGTTTTGTTTTTGTGTGAAATGATAAGGGGGAGAATGTCAGAAAATTAATCATTCCACCGCCTAAAAGACGACTTATCTCAACCGATCAAATTTTGAAGAGATACCACCGCCCAAAAATTTATTATCACCGCCTTATCAGTTATTACTGCTACACTGTTTGATTTCTGAATGATTGAATTTCAAAGAGGCAATGAATCATTTATGTTCTTGAAAAACCAAATTCGACTTACTTACAATGAAGGGGCAAGCTAACCGACTTATTGAATCTATATATATATATATATATATATATATATATATATAATTCAGATTTTGCATGCACATAGATAGAGAGAAAATTGATAATGAAATTTTGAGAGTGTTAACAGAGGCTCTGTTTGTATCTGAGTTTGTAAACTCATGACGATGTTCAAGCAATTTATTTTGATGTAGCATGCATACTCTGTTTATTGTTTGAAAACTTCAGTGAAATCCTTATGTTTTGCAGTGTTTTGTTGCAGAATGCTATTTAGATTTAGTACACAAGTACTGAGTGGATTTACTGTTGTAGGGATTGATTCACTGAAATTATTTTACTGCTGGAATCTCAGTTTTTAGTCTGGTGTTATAATTTCCGTATTTTTGTTATAACTATGTTTTTGCTGTAAAGTCATTTTTACTCTCTATTGAAACACCTATTGAAAAGGTTACTGTAGAATAGGGTATCAATCTTTGTGTATGATGCATGAGTGATTCACTTAAGTTTTTTGTTGTAATAGTTTTTTATTATTTGTTGAAACACGTGCTAAAACACGTTGTTGAAACATCTGGCTGTAGCTTACAAGTATTGCTGAAACAAGTTGATGAAACACCTGGCTGTAGCTTACAGGCGCTGTTACACGGTGCATAAATTCGTGTAATTGATGTTCATTGTTTTCTAAAGCACTCCACTGCATCCTTCAAATGTGATATTTTAATGCTCGTTCACCAACCCCACATTATTAATCGATCAAAATCAATTCATGTAACTGTCAAATTTTAATGCTGGTTGACAACCTCCACCTTAATTGTTGTTCTTCCTAGAAATAGATCAGATTCCACTGCAGACTTTGTGTTCAAAGTTCAAACTTGCCAAGCAATGTATGTAAACCTCTGCAACAATCTGACTGTGCAACACGCAAAGCTCTGCAACAATTTGACTGTGCAACACGCAAAAGTGACCTGGGCGAGACATGGAGACGCACATACGTTTAATCCGTATTGAATATATGCTGCCATTGACCTAATCCATGTACTGTAGCCTCGTAGAACCTCGTGAAGGATACAGTCCAGTCCATCCAACAAAAGTGCTCTATAAATTTATCCAAAGTACATTCACTCCACTATGTCCATGCCATGTCCTGAATTATTAATGAAGACTCCAAACTTTCTTTAAATTTGATCACCGTACAAGAAAACCAATTCCTCCAAGTTCCAACTGATACTCAGAACTCTTTATCAGAAAGACCAAACTACCCTAAAGTCCAAAAGTTGGGATCGATAAAGAAATTTGGCTACCGCACCCAACTACATTGCCTTAAATGTCATGTATGTAAGGGCGACGAGGTTCCGTATTGAACTGCACCATTGATTGTTTATAATCTACATTGTTTCTAGTCAAATGTTCAATTTCTTCACGAAACCGAAAATGAGGAAACTATGGTTTTTTTTTGGTTTGGGAATTGAAATCATATCTTCCAAGACCTTGAAACGTATGTGAAAATGGTAGAAGTAATTCATAAGTTAGTACAAACTTTTTCTTGTGTCAATTTTTTTTTTTTTTTTTCTTGCTTAGGGTTTTGTAAATCAACAAATTCGTTGAGAGCTTGCATATGTATTACTGATTGGTATCAAAGACCAATGTGTTCAATGAGATCGAAGTAATGGAGATCCGTTGATGAGGTGCTTCTAGTAGAAATTGAATATAATATCAAATTAAAACATATTTTTTTATAGATATAATATCATTTTAGAAGTGGGAGGGTTAGTATCTTTTTTGAGTGCATTTATCTTAAAACATTTCTTTTTTTATAGAAGTATGGTTATTGATGAAAAAGTGTGTCATCTTTGTAACACTAAGAAAGTTGAACATGAAAAACACTTAGTTAATCATCATCATATCATTTTTTACCTAGCATTATATTTTGTAAAATCATATCATTTTTTACCTAGCATTATATTTTGTAATATTGTAGAGAAGATTAATAAACAAATATTGTATTAATTATTTGAAAGTAGTAATATATTAATTAATTATCAAGTTAATGTAATGTATAATAATAAATATTAATACAATTTATATTAATATATAGAGTAATGTATTAATGTAAAATATTAATTAAGTAAAATATTATTTATTAATAAAATAATAAAATAAATACATTACTAAATAAGTAATATATTATTTATTAATAAAGTAATAAAGTAAATATATTACTAAAGTAAATAATACTAAAGTAATATATGTAATAATAATAAATTAAATACAATATATATATTTTTTGTTAGTTAGTTTGTTTGTGACATGTGGGACTAACTCGTGGTTAAGAAATGACCACGGGCATCTAAGTCGTCAAAATCACCGAGGATGCCACACCAACCCTTAACATGGCTGGATTTTTTTTCCCCGCAAGTTTCGAACCGGTGACTTTAACATCAGAGAGCGCCTTAACAACACACTCCGTCACGGACTGTACTACACCTTCGGGTACAATACAAATTAATTAATAATAAAGTAATAATGCATTAATTAATTGATAAAAGAAATATATTAGTAACATATTAATACATTAATAAAGTATTAATCCGTCACTAAAGTAATACTAAAGTAATACATTAATAATATATTAATAAGTTCATGTGATAATACATTAATGTACTAAAGTATTAATGTATTAATTAATACATTAATGTACTAAAGTATTAATGTATTAATTAATACATTAATGGTTTAATAATTAATGTATTAATACATAATACATTAATATGTTAAAGTGGTAATGTATTAAATAATTAATACATTAATGTAATGTATAAATTAAAGTATGAATACAACCTGAGTGAGCTTAATCGTTAAGAACATGTGTTTCCTCAAGAGGTCACAAGTTCAAATCCTTAGGCTAAATTCTTAATACTATAAATCTGTTGAACCTGCATAGAATATATTTAGCTAGAAAATACTACACACATTTGCAGAGAGAAATTGAGAAAGAAGAAGCAATATAGAAAGAGTGGAAGAATTCTCATTAACCATATTCCACACTCAAAGAGTGAATAATGTACAATAGATATATGATACATGAGTAACTAATGAGCCATAGTGGTGGTCTAGATTGATCTGGACACACACCAATAGTTACAAGAGTAAACTGCCACCTAGTCTAGTCTTCCAGGCGGTTATGAGAGTAAACTGCCACCTAGTCTAGTCTCTCAGGAAGTTACAGGAGTGAACTGCCACCTAGCTGAGTTAACTAGTCAACTAGTCTTCAATTAACTGATTGAACAAAGAGTAGTGAGTTGGCGATGATCCCAATGTTGCATGGTGACAAAACCAATGCAACATCTAAACTCAACTCAACTAGTTAAACTGAAGTGTCAACTAAAGAGAATATTCTCCAGGTGGAATATTCTCCCCTAAAATATAGGAGACTGGATAATGACTAATTATGACTAATAAACAAGGAATAACCTTAGGAAAAATAAATCCTAGGTGTGTGTGAAGTAAATCCAACAAATATTGCATTAATAAAGTAAAATTACATTATTACATAAATACAAAACATTAAAGTATTACATTATTACATTAGTATTAACACATTAATCCAATATTCATGCATAATAAAGTAATACATTAAAAAAATAATATTAAAGTATTAATACATTATAACAATAATCTTTTAACGTATTAGTTAATTAATCAATACATTAATAATGTATGAACAAATTAATAAAATATTAGTATTAAATTTAATGAAATGTAGGGAGTTCACCATGACCATGGTTGATTTTGGGTGACTATGACCATGGTTTCTTATGGTTGACCATGGTTTCTAAGAGTTGTCTTCTTTTTGGGTTCCATATACTGAGGAGCTGAACCATGAGTCAAATAGTACTTCATTTCATAATACCATGGATCAATGTTGACTGGGATGTAGCAAACTTCTTTCTCCAATAGAATTTGATCCTCATAGATTTCATCTTCATCCCTTTTATCTTTTATTGATTCAACTACCAGCTTGTAGAGTCCTTGTCCTTTCACAATCTTTGTAGACCTCATGTTCAGATCATACTCTTGTAGAGCTGTCATCCAGTTAGCTCTTTTGTCTCCCAAATCTCACTGTACCAAGAGATTCCTCATAGCAGGATAAGGTACTATCACTTTGGTCTTAGATTTGAGTAGATATGGTCTGAAATGTTTGACTGCCTTTAAAACTGCATAGGCTTTCTTGTCTACTTCTAGACAATTAAGTTATTCTCCTTGTAGACTAGAACTCATAAAGGAAATTTGGAATTCATTCCTTTCATCATTTTTCTGTGTGACGACAACTGCGAATGTGATGTCGGGAGAAAATGTGTAAAGTATGAATTGTTTTGCAAAAATACGGGCTTATCAATGCAGGGGCATGGCCTATCTCTTCCCTTATATTTATGAATGATTCCTTCTCCCTTGGCCCCCATTTACTTGAGGTTCTAAGCTTGGATGCATCTTCCTCAAATTTTGTTGAAAAGGATTTGTTTGAGGCTTCACAGGGATGATATGTTGGATGATATTTGTATCATACATTTTGAGGTCATCATATGTGTAGGAAAAGATGTCCGTGTATTCCTTAAATAAATCAATGAAGGCTTGTTTTTCAGTTGAGGAACAATTACTTCCAAGGTTGATGTTTTGTGGTATACTGCTCGTTGCAAGATTTATTACTTCAAACTGCATAGTTGAACTATTTATTTTGCAGTTTGTCACTTTCTTAAACTTGTCCCGAAGATCATAAAGCTTTTCAAGCATTACCAAATTTTTGGGGATGTTATTAATTGGAGTGGCTTTACTCCCCATTGTTTGACTTGTTGAGTCAAGAGTCCTGAAATTTATATCCTTGTCATGCTTGCCTTCATATATAACATAATCTTTGAAATTGTCTTTAAGATGTAGAAACCTTATGATCTTTTGATCTTCATCAAAGACTCTCTAGTTTGTTATGTTGTCAGAAATTGAAGGCATGTACAATAATTACACAGAAAAAATGCATTATCCATTTTGATGGAATTAATCTAGATGCAATTTTAGCTAATAATTATGCTTCATAATTTAATGAACGAGGAATAAGCCTTATGTTAAATGCATCAAAATTTTTGATCAGGTCCCATACCTCGTGCTAATAATGTTTGAGGTGACTAGAAAGACAATGTATGTTATTTCTTACCTGTCTTATCACAATTTTAGAGTCACCAAATACCTTTATTTTTCTCACTTTTATGTCCACTTCCTTTTTCAATCCTTGTATAAGAGATTCATATTCAACAATGTTGTTTGTCCATTGGAACTCAAGTCTGCATGCAATTAAAGTTTTCTTTCCATTAGGGTGTTTCAGTATGCAACCAACACCTACACCTTCAAGAGACTTGGATCCATCAAAGAATAGAGTCCACATGTTAGGGTCACCTATATATTTCATTTGGGACTCATGGTTTGATTTATTTTTTGAACTTTTTTGGTTAGTAGAATTAATATACACATATAACTTATCCTAGACACTATGTTAGGCTGTACATCTGAGTTAGTGTCAGTCCTATCTACGATATCATAGTTAAGTTCAACAATCTGAGTGCAATGAAGGATTTCAAATTGTGTGGATGATTCTGCATAAGAAGAAATTTCATCGGTGTGATTTCCAAACAAAGTATCATAACTATAGTTTCCAAGAATTTAATGATTGAACATTATTGGCACATTTGAATCATTTAAATATGTCACCACATGTTTCATGTAACATTCTCTATCTACTCCGATTTGATTGGGTTTTCCATTGTAAGGAAACCATAAGTGTCATCCAGGTGTATATCGGTGGCCACCCAACTTTTCCAACTTGCTCAAAACAATTTTTTGGCAATTTTGGCAGTTTTTCGGGTCTTGAACTTCTGAAGTCGTTTGGAGGCCCCAAATGATGTTTTTTGGGCATCAACCGATCGAGGAATATTAATCTATTCCAAACCATGATATTAACTATTAATAGTTGTAGTCCTAGATAGACCTTTCTAACGATGTATCATATGCGTCAAATTAAGATTGTATGCAAAAGTTACGACCCCAGGAAGTTGATGTACTGAATTACCCAAACGGGGCCCACATGAATTTTGATGCTTCATCTCCTAGGGTTAGGTTTTTGGATGTCTAGGGTTTTTGACATTCCTGTTTATTGTAAAAAGGCCTTCAAAGCCTGATTGTAATCATATTCTTGCGAATGCGAATAGCCGACACATCTCTTCTTAGAGATAAGTTGCCACCATTCTAGCGAGTCTTTCACTCTGTATTTTTACAGTCTCTGTACATTTATTTCATTAATAGAAGTCATGTATTACTGTATATATGTGTTTATGGTTGCATCTTTGATACATTTCTGTTATGTTATTTGATATCCGCGATATCTCTGTGCATTTCTTTACTATATCTCCACTCTCATTTTGTGCCGAAAATAATTCAAATTAGTGGTATCAGAGTAGGTTTCTCTTGATCATTTTTCAGTACATGTCCCTGATGAGGTCCGAGTATAGAAAGTTGGGTCTCAAGCTTGTCTCTCTGGAAGACAATTGCTCTCGCACACCCAATAAACCCTCCATGGCGAAAGAAAAGAAAAACATTAGAGAAGACGATCCTATCAATTTGTTGCTTGAGAAAGCTCTCACGTGAACGAGGGACGAAATGATGGAGAATTTTTCCCACATCCTTCAATGTTTGTTGATAGAAACAAGAACATATTCATCAAACAATCACTTTGGAAGCACCTCTCCTTTCAAGGTACATGTTAATTTTGATATTCTTGTATTTGAAGGTTAGATAGATGCGGATGCCCTAGACAAATGGTTAAATTTGTTAGAAGGTTATTTCTTTGCTCATAATTTTTCTGACAGGGAAAATATCACCTTCACACTTCTTAAATCTCCCCCCCATGTCAAGCATTGGTGGGAAACTTACTAGGAGAAAAGTTCCACAGAGGATTCTATAATATATAGGGTCGAGCCCACTTGGGATTTTTTTGTGGATGCGGTAAAGGAACAATATTATCCTGTTGGCAACTATGAGGACCAGTATGTGAGATGGACCACACTGTGGCAAGAGAGGGGCCATGCAATTCCAGAGTTCACCGATATCTTCCACACCTTGTGCACCAAGCTGGGTATCAAAGAATTTGGTTTTGAAATACCATGGGGCTCTACACAAATACATACAAAATGAAATGGATTTTATGGACATCTCATCACTCGGTGATGCTTATCGATATGCTATTAAAATCGAGAATAAATTTAAGAACTAGAACAAATAAGAGTTTGGGCCTGAAAATCTGCAACAACCAAAGTATGATAAAGACGACCCTAAAGAACTATCTCTCGAAAACTAGTCCAAGGCATAGGAAAATAAGGGTCACAGGAAGACAAAGAAGGACACTAGAAAATGGTTCAATTTCCACAAAATCCCCTGGCACAACACTGATGAATGTCGCTAAAAACAGTCATTGGTGGACGAGATCAAAGACAATGAGCTGAACCCTGATTTAGAATTTGACTCTAAAAATACTGGTAAAAGACAGATCATTGACGCATAACCCACTGCTATTGTCGCGACCGCAAAAATTCAACTAGAAGAACCAACTGATCCTGAAGAGGGGGAGCGCATTTTTCATTCACATATGTGGGTGAAGGGGACCCCACTGCATTTTATTTTTGATGGCAAATTCCAGAAGAACCTCATCTCAGTAGAGGTCCTCAAATAGTTGGGATTGTCGACAACACCACACCTGTAGCCATACAACATCGGGTGGCTTCGCTAGGGATGAGATCTCTGTGTCATCCAACAATGTCGATTGTAATATGACATCGAACCCTTCAAGAATGAGGTATTATGTGATGTTGCCCCACTGGATGTCTGAGCTGTTCTCTTGGGCCAACCATATATGTGGAAGCTCCATGTCGTTTATGAGTCTCGACACTGCAGTGCCATTTTTGTTGGCAAATGTTTAACAGGTAGCGTATGCTTGTCATTGATGGCAAGTACAACAATGAATATGGTAGGATCAGAGTGTGCATTGATGGACAAACAGGAACAACGTAAGCTCAGGAGGAATTAGCGCAGAGTCGAATGCAGTGCATAAGTGTGCACCAGGGATGAGGTTAACTCATGACTAAAGCTCGAGGGAGATAACGTACTTAGGATCACAGGTGGATCAAAGGTCGAGGCCTTTGACAATTAGAAATTCTTCCAAGTAAGAAGGATGTGTAAACTTGGAGGAGAAGTGTCAGTGATCGTTGGATCCCATCCCAAATTCCCGATGACCGTCAGATCTCAATGTAGACAAGAGGAGCGCGCAGATATGGAGGATATATCTCGGGCGTTAGATCCGAGCGCAGGGTCTGACCACCAATGGATTGAGGAGAGCCTGAACGTTTTTTAAAGTGCATGATCCGTCGGATTTTTTAATGACTTATGGTTGAGTTTTAATTTGCATGCGTTAATTAACCACTCGAGAAAACTTAGTGAAAGAATGAGGAAAGAAAAGGAATTATGACATCCATATACATATATGCAGATCTGAAATGAATAATAGACAACAAACCATAACACGCAGATTGATAACGGAGTTCGACACAACTTTGCCTACGTCTCCGGGCCTTTTCTCTGTGGAGGAGGCTTCTTTATTTCTGCTCAAAATCTCAAAAGTACATCACTAAAATGTCAAATTTCTACAAGACTGATCTGGTCATGTTCTTCTAGATCTCTAGAACCATGCAAAGAAAATGGCACGCAAAACGGACGTCCAGAGCTCCCAGAAATGGTCCGACAGTGTCTCCTCCTCAAAAGATTCTCTGCATCAAAATGGATTTTTCTTGGTTTCCCTTCCGTATAAATCTTCTCTGACTACTCTAATGGATTTGGAGTGTCCAAAAACCCCTATCTGGGTTCTTTCGGCACCTCAATCAGTCGAAAAACAAAGAAGTTATGCCTCCTGGAATTTTCCCCCTTCAAGCTTGCTGTCACGGGTTCTACAAAACACACCCTTGTTCATTAAACCTGGAACACACACAATAAATAGCGTGAAAACCCAACACATGCACACAACCGAATAACTATGCAAACTGTAGGACATTTAGGGCGCCTCTAGCCCCTAACCGCCTAGCACTCGGGCACATGGTGGCATAATATGACCACGGGCTTCAAAACGTAACCGTTCTCAACCGTTTGAAACCACAAATTAAAAATAGCGCACATACTTAAAACTATGGTCATATGTAATACGACACCCGTAACCATGGGCTAACTCCATATATTCACACCACTCCATATATACGCACCACTCCATATATGGTCACGTAATACAACCGTTTTCGCGCGCATTCTCAAATGTAAAGGTCATATGGTAAGAGTGACATAACCGTGGGCTGTAGGTGTCGGCCTTTTAAAAGTGTGGTCACATAACATACAATATGTCTGCGGGCTTGGGGCCCCCCCCCCCCCCTTCCGACCATTACAATAATACACTTTATAATAACATTTTGTGGATGCATATAACAAGGAATTCACATGGTGTATTGGCATTTGGTCATTTGTTAAGGAGTTGGACTAGTCCAAGAGGTCATGGGATCGACCCCCATTGACTCCAAATAAACTTTTGCAACCAGCCACTTCAACTGATGATTGGGTGCCACATGGCTTCCCATGACTGGGCCACGTGGCATCTCCCCATTCGATGGATTAATGCCACTTGTCAACCATTGACTGGTCCAGTTGCCTGCCACATGTCTTCCCTGTCAGCGAACCTACCCAATCATCATCATCCAGAGGGTGCCACATCATCTCCTGCACAGTCAGCATGCTGATGTCATCATTGACTTTTTGACGAGTTGACCTTTGACTTTTTACCTGTTTGGGCTTCCGATCAGAACACGATAACTTTCGCATACGGAGCCCGTTTGACAAAGTAAATATACCGCCGGAATCGGGAAAATGAGACGGATGCAATGGAATTGGTTTCATCAAATTCTGATCACTTTCATTTTTGAGCATTTTTCAAGCTCTGTCAGGCTTTTGGATCCGATTTCGGATCACACCTCCCCACAATAAGACCTTTTGGTCCCCAAAAGGTTACTGACCAGTCAACAAGCTCGGGATAGGCCACCCGACTTTCTCTCTGTCTCTGAACTCTGTCCTGTGCACCTGTCTCATCAAGAT
>ML791164.1:169156-179824 GCA_009831015.1 Picea engelmannii
GTTTGTTTATCAGAGACAAAGCAACAAAGGTATCCTTCCAGACATTTGTTCACTATCTCAGTTTTTCCATCAGATTGAGGATGATAGGATGAGCTATGAGCCATTTGATTACCCAAACAAGAAAATAATTATGTCCAAAAATGTCCAGTGAAGATGGGATCTCTATCACTTACAATAATCTTTGGGCTTCCATGTAGCTTTTGAAATGTCTCCATGAATGTGGTGGCAACTGTACTGGCTTTGAAGGGACGAGAGAGTGCACAAAAGTGTGCATACTTGGTCAGTCTATCAACAATCACCATGATGACACTCTTTCCTTTAGACTTCGGTAACCCTGTGATTAAATCCATGGAAACCTCCTCCAAACACTAACTTGGGATGGATAATGGTTGTAAAAGACCTGGGGTCTTAATTGTTTCCACTTTATTTTGTTGGAAAACCAAACATTCTACCACAAACCTTTGAACATTAGTTTTGAGGCCATCCCAAAAAAATCCTTCTTGACTCTATGGTAGGTTTTCAAAAATATCAAGTGCCCTCCGACTGGAGAGGTGTGCAATTCCAATAGTACCTTTTTTTTGAGTTTGGAGTTCTTACATAAATATAAGCGATATTTGTACCATAGTGAATCATTTTTCCATGTAAGTGTATCTGATGCACTGGAATCCTGCTGCAACCTTTGAATGAGAGTCCACACTTTTTCGTCATTCTTCCATTCATCCCTTGCTTCTATTATCCAATCAGGTTGGATGATCGAGATAGCACAGAGAAAGGCCTCAACATCTTCATCCTTTCTTGAGAGTGCATCTACCACAACATTTTGCTTCCCCTTTTTATAGACGATTTCAAAATCATAACCCAAATTCTTGGTTACCCATTTTTGTTGTTCTTCCAAAGATATTTTTTGTTCCAAGAAGTATTTAAGACTATCGTGATCTGTTTTGACCTTGAAGTGCCTACCTACTAGGTAAGGACGCCATTTCTTCAATGCATCTAGTATTGCCATCATTTCCTTCTCATAAATGGGTTTGTGTAATTCCTTTCCCTTGAGTGGTCGACTTTCAAAAGCCAGGGGCCTTCATTCTTGCATTAGGACAACGCCAATTCCATTTCCCGAGGCATCACATTCCACAATAAAGGTTTTTGTGAAGTCTGGAGTGGTCAAGACAAGAGATTTGCACATGACCTCTTTAATTTGTTAAAAATATTTAGTTGCCTCTGGAGTCCATGAAAATGCATCCTTCTTAGTTAGTGTCATTAAAGGTGCTACTATTCTTCCATAGTTCTGAACAAACTTGCGGTAGTAACCTATCAAACCAAAAAATCCTCTAAGATTCTTCAATTTTTTGGGAATCGACCAATCCATCATGGCCTTAATCTTGTTAGGGTCTACCTTGACACCTTCATGATATAATACGACCCAAATAATCTACCTCCTTTACTCCAAAGAAACATTTGGATGGTTTGGCATATAGTTGTTGCTCCTTTAGTAGTTGTAGCACCTTGTCAACATGTCGCACATGATCATCCCAAGACTTGCTATATATTAATATTGTTGGGGCTCAGAAATGTCCTATTCTCATCCACCTTTCCCTTCACCATTCTTCACATTTCATCGCCCCATTAACCTTTCATGATATCATTTGCATAAATATACTTGGGTTTCACCTTATTGTTCTCCACTTTATTCATTTTAGTATTTAAAATGAATTTGTGAGATTTGTAATGTGTAGGAATATATGAAGGATTAATTCAAAGGACTTCTCGAATACTTCCTCCACAATTTCAATATTTGAGGAGATAATTCAATCCCATTCTAAGGAGAAGATCATGGAGATTTGGTTGGAATATCTTATCTAAGATATATGAGAGATATGTGTGAGAATTTAAAGGGATTATATTTTGTAATAATGGAAAATAGGTTGAGAGAATAGTGGATCTGTAATAATGAGATGGTTATCTTGTCTTCAAGGCTCTCTTGTACAAAAGAGAGTGATCTCTCTTCATGAGAATTCAATTATGATGTAATTAGAATCAGAGTAGTCATTAGGATTCAAAAGAGAAAGGGATTCTTACCTTTGATTCATATTCTTTCATTGTTATGCTTTCATGATTTTCATTTGATTACTGTTATGTAATTCAAGATAGCTTTATTGTGTGAGCTCACATATGTTATTTGTCATTAACTCTTCACAAGTTGTATTGCTTTTCCTTTATGCAATTTTTTGCTTTCCTAGATTAATGTTTCCTACTTTGCTAGATTAGTTTCATTTCAGCAATTTAGATTAGATTACTTCTACTTCAGTCCTGCATATACAGTGCATGTGCTTCGTAATCATACGAACCTCGGATTGAAAAATTAAATGGTTGGAAAAATACTACAACGGAATTAAACGACAATATTTCTACCTAAAAAATATATCATCAAAAAATACTAACAAAAATTTTCGAAGGAAGGGCTTGAAAATGGAATTCATCAACCCTTGGAATGTGGAAGGTGCATTTGTAAGGCCCAAAGGCATGACCAAAAATTCATAATGGCCTTCATGAGTTTAGAATGTTGTTTTTGGGATATCTTCTTCCTTCATTCTGATCTGATGATACCCTGAATGAAGATCCAATTTTTTGAAATAGATTGCTCCATGTAGTTCATCTAACAATTCATCAATGATGGAAATGGGAAACTTATCTTTAATAGTGATATTGTTGATCTCTCTCTAATATGGACACATATGCCATGAGCTATCTTTCTTGAATACCATTACCACTAGTGCAGAGTAAGAACTTTGGCTATGTCTAATAATGCCAGCCTCTAACATTTCTTAAACCATGCGCTCAATTTCGCTCTTATGGGTGTAAGGGTATTTGTATCGCCTGATGTTAGGAGGAACACTCCTAGGAATTAGGTGAATTTCATGATCATGATTTTGAGTGGGTGGAAGACCTTTGGGAATATCTTCAAATACTTTTGAATTCTTATCAATGATCCTTTGGATATCTTGAGCAATAGATGGCTTAGATGTTTGAACATCTAGTGAGAATAGTTGTGCAATAATGCCTTGATGCCCATTTTTCAATAATTTTGTCATGCCATTAGAGCTTATCACCTTACCATGTTTCCCTGTGATACCTCTTAACTCAATTTCTTTTCCTTCCAATGAAAATTTCATGAAAAGTTCTTGAAAATTAAAAGCCACTGTTCCTAATGATTGTAATAATTGGATTCCTAGTACAACATTTGCACCACCCATGGGTATAGAAATCATTGGACTATTCATTACATACTCCCCCATAGTAAGATTGATCTTACTGCATTTTCCCAAGAAATTGATAGTTTCTCTATCTAAAGAAGGTATTGCTCCTTGTATCCTCATAGTGTGCTATCATTTCTTTCATGAAAATGTTCCAAGTGACGAGTGATTTGCGAGAACAAAGCCATCGATACCATACAAATTGATTAGGTTCTAAATATAAAGAAGAATTTCGTACCTTTTGTGTATGTGGCACATTATGCAGATCAATGAATTGCTCCATCTGAAGTATCCATGTGATTGGGTCCTTGTCATCAAACTTCCTCATATCGATCTTAGGAACGTGGTTGGTCTTCAACCCAAAGTTGGAGTTTCTCCATTCTGGATTCACCTTCCTTGTGTCCTCATCATGAATTTCATGGGATGCATTTTCACTTTCAGGTGTCTTCTCTGTTATGAAATTTTTCAATACTTCCATGATTTCCTCTTTTAAACCATCCATCTTTGCCTCCAGCTTAGCTTCCATCTCTTGTAGTTCATCTTTTGTTACTATCTTCTTTTGTAAATCATTTACGTCCCTACGCATTTCTTCACCTTCATCAAGATTCCAAGTAGGATTGTCTGGAGGCTTATTTGGTGTAGAATTTCCCTTTTTGGGTGGCATGTTGGCCAAGTATCACTTTTGAACCTTGATTTTGAGGTGGTTCTGCTAGACAATCTTTCTTCTATTGTATCTCACAAGTTTCGACCCTTCTGGGTATGGAAAATTATTTTATGTATTTCTTTGATATTTCTTCTCTACAATGCCACAGGTCTGATCAAAATTAGATGTGCCAAGTGGAATTTATGGTAACTTCCCCACAACTTGTCGATTTTTGGCCTTTACAAGAGATCTCACTTGGATAGCGTGCCCCGCAAAAAATAATTGATATAAAATTCTGAAACTCATACCTGAAATACTAAAGACTTTCCAAGATCCAATGAAACTAGTCCCACTCAATTTGGATACTCTAGGAAGAATTTATGATTGTTTTACTTGAAACACCTTCTTGAGACTAGTCAGATACCCTATCTTACACAGGGTGTATCTACAAATTTAAGATGACCCCGAAGCTAAATGTTTTAACACATATACCTTACTAAGTTTTGTGAATAGACTCCAGAGTTGAGGGTCTGAAATGTTACAAAAAAGTATTCATAGTGAAAATTCTGAAATGACTCATTTCAGGATGATTCTAGAACCCTATTTTGTACAGGCTATATCTCTAAAAGTGTAAGGCCTCAGGATCTGAAATGTTAACCTAATGTAACTTGATCCGTCTACTAAATATCCTCCAAGCCGTTCCTTCTAAAATGTTGTAGAAAAAAAGTTATAACAAAAATTCCAAGGTGTCTTAGATGTATCAACGAAACCCCAAGACCTTGAGCTCTGATACCATATGTTAGGAACCAAATATCAATATAGCATAGAAAAACCTCAGAAAAAGTACTCAACGCCTTGAAAAAGAGATAATTTTAGATAATAAGCCTCTTCAAAGGGGCAACCTCCTTTTACCCTACTTAAATGTTCAAGTACAAGATGATTACAAATGAAAATGTCTCCTTGGTATATATAGGAGACTAGGAGGTATAATTAAAACTAATGGAATAAATCTGACATAAATAAAATAACATTGCTAATGTAATATGCCCCAATTAAGGGGTAATGAGCCAATATTAGGGATTAATAGTCATGAAGTCTCAGATAATGAAGAAGGAAGAAGAGGTTGAGAATCTTGAAGAAGACATTGTCACACTAAGAGTCAAAATTGTCAAGCTCAACAAGAACGTTGAAGAGAAAGAAACATCCACATCAGTTGTAGAGAATGAAGAGAAGCACTCTACGTTGCTAGAAAATAAGAATGAAGAAAATAGAAAGAGTTATGTAGAAGTACTCAAAGGAAGGAATCATGGTCAACCAGAATCTAAGAAAACTATTGAAGATACATCTTCAAGAATACCATCCATGTTCAAGCCACAAAGAAGCTTCAATCATGATCATGATTAGTCTAGGAAAAAATTCAAAAGGAATACACCACAAAGAAGATCATTCACTCCCATGTATGAAAATTTATTTTATGGTCATTTTTTTTATTGTACCAACTTTGGACATAAGGTTGCAGATTGCAAGGATTATAAAATAAATGTTCAAGAATATCGTGCCTATGTGGTCACACGTAACAATGAGTGTTACAAATGTCATAAATATGGACACATAGCCAGTGATTGTAGAAGCATGATCGATACTTACATGAAAGAGAATATTGATATCAGATATAAGAAAGTATGGATAAGAAAAGAAGAAGAATAGGTGAACAAAGACTAGGTACCAGAGATCGCAAGATTGGCAATAAACGAGATGAAGAAAATTCTACAGAGAAAAGGAAAGATGTCAGATACAGAAAGGTTTGGAAAATAACTGAAAGAAAGGAAGGACATGTAAATAAGGAACATGTTCAAGAGATTGTACTTTCAGGAATTATAGTGAAATATGAATCCATAGATAGAAAGAAAGAAGTTAGAGCTCAGAGAGATAATGCATCTACCAATGAAGATGATGATGAATACACATCAGAGCAGGAATTGTTCTGAGTCATGCAGCTTAGAGACTCCCAAGTAATATGAATATTAGACAAGGGGAGTCTATGCGATAGTTGTGACAGACCAAAGAACCATCCTTCAAGTAGCTTGCAGAGTTTGAGAAGACATATTTAGAGCAATCAATTAGCAGAAGTACAATTTGATAGATTAATCAAGACTTCATGAGAGTATAGTGATAAATGGGTCAACATTATGGACAATTGCACAAGTAGAGTCTTGGACAATATGGACAGAGATGGATTCTAAGAACACTTAGCAGGTTTGGAAAGATATATGATAGTGGATGACATAATGGATTCATAGATTGGTTCAGAGAGTGGTTCAAAGAAAAATGAACATTATCATAATGGATGATAATTACACAGGAAATGGATTGAACAATTCTAATGGATTCCAAATTGACAGATATTTTTTGGACACATGCAGTGCATACATCAATTCACATTCAAAACAGAGTAATGCTCAGAAAAAAAAATGACAAAACTCCCTACGAACTATGGAAAGGAAGCACAAACAATAACCTCTACATCAAGGTAACTCAAGGTAATATTTTATTAATTGAAATTTATGTTGATGATATTGTTTTGGAAGTACTAATGATAGGTTAAGCCAGAAATTTGCAAAGGATATGCAGAATGAATTTGAAAAGGCATTACTTGGAGGACTATCCTTCTTTTTGGGTCTTCATATATGTCAAAGAAACCAAGGAATTTTTATTTCTCAAACCAAGTACATCAGAGAAATGATAAAGAGGTTTGGAATGGAAGATTGCAAACCAATTACCACTCCTATGAAAACCAGTTGCAAGTTGAGAAAATATGATGATTTAAAGTCTACAGACCAGAGGAAATATAGGTCAATGATTGGTAGCTTACTATATGTGACAACATCCAGACTAGATGTAATGCAGATAGTTGGACATGTGGCACAATTTCAAGTAGCACCAAAGGAATCACATGTATTAGTAGTGAAGAGGATTTTCATATATCTCAAAGGAACATAAGAGTTTGGATTATGGTATCCAAAAGGAAAGGATCTATCACTTATTTCTTCAACAGATGCAGATTGGGAAGGTTGTATTGATGACTGATGAAGCACCAATGGAGCAACGTTCTACTTGGGTGAGTGTTTAGTATAATGGTTAAGTAGGAAACAATCATCAGTATCTTTATATACAACCGAGACAAAGTATAATTATGTAGCATCATGTTGTACATAGGCTGTTTGGATGAAACAAACTCTAACAGATATATAGGTTGAGTATGATGATCCCATTCCAATCTATTTTGATAATAAAAACCCCATCAGTATCTCAAAAACCCGGTGATGAACTCCAAGATGAAGAACATTCCAATCATGTATCACTTTCTACTTGAACATGTTGCAAAGAAGAACATCAAAGTTGAATATATGCAAACAAAAGAACAAGTGGCATACATATTTACAAAACCGCTTCCATGGGAAGCCATTGATTATCTTCGCTAGAGACTAGGAGTAATTTATACTCCAAAATGAAAAATTTTGAATGCTTATCTTATATGTCTTAGATGTACATGAGGAAGCACCATAAATAGGACAAAGGGGGAGAGATTTATCAAATGCAAAGGGTAAATGATTGGAGAGAGAGAAGAGAGGCATGTTTCCGAGGGGAGCGATTGTCACAAGGGAAGAATCAGTGATATGACTTCAGAGTGATACCCTTTATGAAAGAGGGAGATATTATTCATATGAAAGGAAAGAGAGTAATTAGGGAATTATAAACAAAAATAAAAATAAAAGGCATGTTGACAGGGGGAGCAACCCCAAGGAGAGTTCAATCAGGGTGAGAATCCCCAAAGGGAGATACCCTTTTCCATTGATGTCAAAGGGGGAGAGATAGAAACATTGATAAAGAGTATAAGCATGAATGATATCATGACTAAGTGTTTCCATCAATGTTGGTGTTGCCATCAATGCCAAAGGGGGAGATTGTTAGACCGTTGGCTTAGGTTGATGGATAGCTGGTATGGATTGTTGGTTGTCATTGATGTCAACTACTGGAGAGTGATATCGTAGATTGATGTCAAACCTTAGTACATGTCATTCCATTTCTTGTGGTATGTGGAATGTCACATAACTCCTCACGGTTTGAGAGTTATGGCCTTACAAAGTTGGAGGACCCTCATATGTCATGTAGAAGCCCCAAAAGGTCAAAGTAGTCAAAGTGGTTTAAGAGATTTTAAAAGGTAAATAATAAAGTGAAGTGATGAGTGTATTATAATTCAAAGTGAATACAAAATAAATTATTTCAATAATAAATTTAATGGAGAAATTAGAAGTGGTTTAACTCTAAAATAAGGAAAGTGGACAAAGTGACCTTAAAGATGTTTTTAAGGAAGCTACTTGGAGAGTATAAATAAGAGGCAAGGCTGTCTCATTTTTGACACACTTGAGCATATTGAATACCTATAGGTGTATGAGGTAACCAAAGGACATATAAGCTGAATTTCCGAGGGAAGGTGAAGAAAAGAAGGCCAGAATTCAAGGAAGGATAAATTATTTTGATGATTTCTAAGGTATGTTATTTACAGGTCATCTCACCATTTTCACAATAATTTTTTTTCTAGAATGATTCAGACCATGAAATTGCTATTCCATTGAGGAAGCATATCCAAGTATATTTGGTACAAAATTCATCTTCTGGTTCATTGTATTTTTGGAGTTACACTCTATGGAAAATAGGGTTTGTGGCTAGTCCCGAAACTAGTCTAAAACAAGTGTTTCAAGTAAAAACGTCATAACTTATTCACAACAGATCGAAATTCAGTAATAAAAAATTTGTTAGTTACAATACAGGCCTTAGTATGTTGTGTAACTGTTTCATATCGATTCAACAAATATTCCGTGTGGAGAACTCTCTATAAGGTCTCTCTCTAGAATAAGCCAGAATTCAACAAGGTATTCCATTTTTGCTATAACTCCTTTTATGAGAGGTTCCAAGTAGTGAAACCTGGAGGAATTGCATAAAACACACTGAAGAAAATTGTGTATCAGTTTCAGATCTTTATTCATTACAGGTACAAGTTTATGATTATTTCAAGTTAGGGTTGTTGACTAATCCAAAACTAGGCATGTGAGACTAAAGAAAAGTTTGATGAAAATGATAGTCTCTTGTTGTTAAAGTTAATGAAGGTTTTAAGTAATGTGATCATATACACCAGGTCTATTACAGAGTTACAAATAATATTTGGATGATGAAATTGATGAGGGCTTTTGGTTGAGGTATATGTTGGGTACATGGTTGAGACAAGTAGTTGATGAGTTGGCACATACATGAGGTGTATAATTGATGATGTTGGTACATATTGATGAGTCATAGTTGATGAGTAGTTGACACATGATTGGTACATACTTGGTACATGGTTGGAGGCACTTGTTAGTATTATTTTTCACACATGGTTTATGGATGATGTAGCATACTTGTATTGATCTTCGTGATGATTATGGGTTGTTGTGTTATACTTGGTTGATGCACTTGTTTATGGTACAGGTTGATTATAGGTTGAGGTACAGGTTGATGCATGGTTGATGCATGTTTCAGGTTATTGGTACAGGTTGATTGGTATAGGTTTACATTGGTATATCTCACAGTGATAGTGTGACAGTGGTTCCATCATTCTACTTCTACTTAAGGGAGGTTGGACGGGGCAAGGATAGGTGGTTGTAGCCACCTTCCGGTTGTAGTCAGATAAAATAGGGGGTTTTATCCTCCTTCTAGTTGTATCCAGACAATTGGGGAGTTGGAGCTTCCCTCAGGTTGTAGTCTAAGAAACTAGGGGGTTGGAGCCTCCTTCCAGTTGCAACTGGAAAACAAAGGAAGTTGGTAATTCCAATGAATGTAATTCTTCAAGAGATATAAGAAAAAATATTATGTGGTTTTCTCCCACTCTGGGTTTCCACGTAAAACACTGGTGTACTGTGTATGATTGTTCATTTTTTCATTGCTTATTTACTCTGCAGTTATTGGATGATAATGCTACATTGATATAACACTTGGATTATATGGTTAAAAAGGATTAAATTTCTCTATTACTGATTCACCCTCCCTTTCAGTAATCCAACAACACCTTTTATTCAACAGAAGTAGATCTACAAGGTTGCAACAAATCCCAAAGATTCCTTCTGCACACAGTCCTCTTATGTAGCTCGACTTCCGGAACCAATAATCATAGAGGTTGTTGGTCATGTAGATGTAAGGTGAATTGGCTACATAGTTGTTCTTTTGTAAAGCAAGAAGGTATGATGTCGATTGTGTCTTAGGTGTGGACCAAGTTTAGGCATGCAACCTTTTATTATGAATTAATAAGACAACAAGAGAGTAGAGCACTCAAAGAATGTTGGTTTTCCCGATTTGGGTTTCCAAGGTGAAATCTGTTACACATCCAAATCACTCAACTGGATAAGTGTCGCACATACCTCTCACTTGTCACAAGTGTCGCAACTCCTGTACAACTTGTCGCAAATTTCGCAAGTTGGTCATAAGAGTGTCGTAAATACTGTTGAATCATGTTACCTCGATGACGACATCACAGAGGCACTTGGGACATCTCATTTACTCAATTTGAAGGAAGGAAACTGGTCTACCGAAGTCAAAAATCTCTCAATACCTTAGAAGGCTTCATAATCAAGGTTTTGGAAGGGGAACGCTCCTCTAACACTACCTGAGGAGCGCTGGCGCCCCTTCACCATGGCTGAGGAGCGTTATAGTGCTTTTCCACCCCTTTGCAGGAGCGTTACC
>ML791164.1:207216-239490 GCA_009831015.1 Picea engelmannii
GCAATCAAGAATGCTCAAGAACATAAGTCTGATACAACATTAGCAATCAAATGATAAACCAGTAATCAAGTATCAGCCAAAGATGACGACAATCTAATCAACGAAAGAAGTGTTTTCACACTTGCAGTTGTGAAAAACTGGGTTGATATTGAATTGTAATGATCACAAAAATAAGATGAATGTCCATTAGCACAATGTGACAATGGTTTGTCGTAATACGACAAGGGGTGTAGGCAGCTTTTTGAGAGCAATCAAAAAAATTGAGTTGGCTGCCAACAGAAATCCAGACATCTGCCAGAATCTGAGTCATTAGTTCCAAGTTGACATTCATTGTTAAACCATGTTGAAAAAGGATTCTTACAGCACCCAAATCAAAATGAAAAACTTAAATAAAAACACTCTTGCTAAAACATGAAACAATTACTCTTCAGAGTTGCATAAATCAAACGCTCTTGGTTGTTGGCAGGGACATGAGGAGTCTCCACTCAAGTAACTTCTATGACCCTCTTACCAACACATGTAGATCACACTTGCATAAATTAAACACTCTCACATAAATTGAAATTTGCAGGAATTGAAACACTCTTTGCAGAAATTGAAATTCACACTTACATAGTTGGCAGGGAGAACATGAGGAGTCTCCACTCAATTATCTTCTATGACCCCTTACTAACACATCTAGATCACACTTGCGGGTAAATAAAAAAAAATGAAACAAAAGAAAAAAAAAAAAACCTAATACCTCAGTCCATCGTGCTTCCCTGACAACGACGCCAAATGTTGGGCTCTAAAGATGTCCTAAAAACAACCTCTATGCATTAGCTAAAGGTAGGCGTTGGCACAATAATTTTACTTGTTGCTTATATAGGTTCTTACCTTCCATTTTCAATACCTCATCCTCCATAGATGCAACACCTGCAAAGGGAACAACAATTGTAACAAAAGGAGCAACAGTTGTGCCGCTCAAATGAACGACACTAGCTGCAAAGGGAACAACAATTGTAACAAGGGAACGATAGTCGTTACGTTGGACCGAACTATTGTTGTATTAATTGCATTGTAGTACTTTCCCAACCATCTAATTTGTCAATCCAAGGTTCGTAGACTTACAAAGCACACACAAAGTATATGTAGGACTGAAGCTAATTTAACATAATCTAATGTTTAAGCTACAATTGAAATTGAATCATTAATCTAATGCAGGATGTTAAAACACACAACTTGGAATTGAATTGCAACAACACACGACTGGAATGAAATTGCGTAAATGAAATTAATCTAGGAATGAAAATTGTGTCAAAGGATAAACAACATGTGAAGAGCGACAAGATGACACATGTGAGCTCACAGTAATAGTAAAGAAATCTCAAATTAAATTACAAGAATCAAATGGAAAATCATGAAACAATAATGAAAGAATGAATCAAACTAAGAATCCCGTTTTCTTTCAAATCCTAATGACTACCCCTAAATGACTACTCAATGACTACCCCCTCCTGAAAAGAGAGCACTCTCTTTTATACATGAGATCCTTGAAGATAAGATAACCATCTCATAATTACAGATTCACTTTTCTCTCAACTAATTACCCATTATTACTAAATATAATCCCTTCAATTCCTCACACATAGCTCTAATATATCTTGGATAAGATATGCCAACCAAATCTCCATGATAGTCTCCTTGGAATAGGCTTGAATTATCTCCTCAAATATTGAAATATTGGAGTAAGTATTCGAGAAGTCTTTTTGAATTAATCCTTCACATATTCCTACACATTATAAAGCTTACACATTTTTGAGATATATATAAAACCATGTCGATTTTCTAATATTTAATCACAAATTCCTTCTAAATACTAAAATGAATAAAGTGGAAAATAATAATATGAAACCCAAATATATTTATGAAAATGATATCATGAAAGGTTAATGGGCGATTAAATGTGAAGAATGATGAAGGGAAAGGTGGATTAAAATATGACATTTCTGAGCCCCAACACACAGATGGATCAAGATGTTTGGTTGATCAACTCAGGAGCATGATATCATATGACACCACATAGAGAATGGTTCTATGAATATGAACTATATAAAGCAGGATATGTGTTCTTGGGGGACGACTCAACAACCAAAATTGTCAGACGAGGAGGAGTTCGACTGATACTGCAGGATGGGAGGCATAGAACCCTCCCATGTGTGCTACACATTCTGGGTTTGGAAAGAAACCTGATATCTATCAACAAATGAGTGATGTAGGGGTACACACTCTATTTCAGAAGGATTCATGCCATATGGTCAGAGATGCAATGGTCTTAATGAAAGGCATTTGGATTGGAACCCTATACAAGTTATTAGGGAGTGTCGACTTGACTGGATGCAACAAAATTGTTGTTCCTGAATTTGAATCGACTTCGAATTGGGTTGATTCAATCCAAACTGACTCAAAAAGTCATCATAAATTCGACCTGACCATGCTATGGCATGAGAGGATGGGACATATTGGAGAAAAAGGACTTCGCGCTATGCATAAAAAAGGTATGGTCGAATATTTTCCTGAATGTAATTCATAAGTCAACTTTTGTGAACATTGTATATATGGAGAAAAAAGACGGGTGAGGTTCCCATCTGGAGCAACAAAGGAAAAGGGGATTCTAGAGCTAGTTCATAGTGATGGTTTTGGTTCCATTTCAGTGGCTTCAGTTGGTGGATATCTATATTATTTCTCCTTCATAGAATATTTTTCCAAGAGGACATGGATATATTTCCTAAGGAAGAAATCTGAGGTTTTCAAGAAATTCAAAGAGTTTAAATATCTTGTAGAAAACCAAATAGATAAGAAGAATAAGGTGATGAGAACTGAAAAGGGTGGTGAATTCTGTGGAAAGGAATTTGATCAGTTCTGGAAGTAGTGTGACATAGCATGCCAAAATACAAAACCATATACCCCACAAAAAAATGGATTTGCTGAGAGAATGAACAAAACATTGATGGACATGGGAAGGAGCATGCTCAATGGTGTCGAGATCACACAAGAATTCTGGGCGGAGGTAGTTGACACTGCAAAATATCTATTAAATATGTCTCCTTCATCAGTACTAGTTGACGTGACTCCACATGAGGTATGGTATGGTAAGAATCCTTCAGTTTCACATCTTGAAGTATTTGGATGTGATGCATTTGTGCATGTTCCCAAGGAAAAGAGGAGCAAGCTGGACAAGAAGGAAGTCAAGTGTATTTTCATTGGATACAAAGAAGGAATTAAAGGATATAAGCTCTAGGATCAGGCATCAAGGAAAATCATGTATAGTTGAGATGTGGTCTTCATAGAATCTAGAAGTAATTCCTAGACTGAAGAAATTCTTCGATCCAAGAATCATCTAGAGAAGGTGCGGTTTGAACTGAGGAATGAAGAATATGATTTAGATGAGTCGATTGAATCAGAAGAACATGTGGAATAATCAACCTTGATTGTAAGGAGGTTAGACCTAGTAAGAAAACCAATTGAAAGGTATAGTTCACCCTAATTCCATTCTGTATTCATGTTAACTACCACTGACGATGAGCCCAAGTCGGTCGGGGAAGCAGTCGACTCAGAAGAGGGAAAATTATGGAAGGATGCCATGGTTGAAGAGATGGAATCCTTGAACAAGAATGAGACATGGGACTTAGTCAAATTACCTAGTGGAAGAAATATTGTTGGCATAAAATGGGTATTCAAGAAGAATATGAACACAATAGTTCAAGTTGAGAAATTCAAAGCTCGACTGGTAGAGAAAGGATATTCCCAAGTCGAAAGAGTCGACTTTGGTGAGAATTTTCCCCTATTGAAAAATTAACTTCCATTAGATTACTAATGTATCTAGTTGCAACATTTGATATAGAAATATAATAGATGGATGTAAAGACAACGTTCCTACATGGGGACCTGGAAGACAAAATCTACATCAAAAAACCTGAGGATTTATAGTAAAGGGAAAGAAATATTTGGTGTGTAGAAATTTCGAAAGAAATTAATGTATTCCCGTGATTCTACTGATCTAACAAGTTCTTCTATTGTTAAATACATAATTGCTTCTACTATTACTTTTGTGGAAGCAATTTAAATCACGATCACAACCACAATGCAAAAAGTGAAATATCAATAACACACAACACAAAAGTTTTACCGGGAAAGCGTAAAGCTAAAAACCCCACTATTATATATTATGTATATCATGAATCATGAAACAATATCGTACAAAACTCTAATCCAAGAGCTCTCAGTACCATACAATCGTCTCACACTGTCATACACAAATTAGCAAATACATGCTCCAATTTCCGTGTCCAGACAACCTGCCTCCTCTGCACAAACTCTGCAATCCGAATTCTCACGATGAATCGAATGAATCATTTGCACATGCTCATAAGAATATCCACTGCATGCGTGAACAAATCACAACTGATAGCCAAACTATCCCTTTCACCTATTATCTCAACTGGTGTCCATTGGAATGACATGCATGTAGTTAACCGTGGCGAATCTTCAGTTGCATGCGAGTTAACTGATTGTGAATTAATGAATAATTAATTCACTGAACTCACACTAATACAACTAATCTTAACTCTCTTAACTACACTTATAATTCTGTTACAATTCCAAATCACTCAGTTATGAATGAGATAATAGATCAATATTTATTGTCTAATTTAATCAAGGGAAAACTAAATTAGACACATGTTTCTTGTTGAATTTTCAACACTCCCTCTCAACAAGAAAGGGATTATCCTTCACCCCAATCCTGTCTCTATGATATTCAAATTTTCTCCTGGTGAGTGCCTTCGTCAGAATGTCCACATCCTGATCTTCCGTAGGAATGTATTGAAGCAACATGATCTTCTACTGCACACAATCTCTGAGATGATGATACCGGATATCTATATGCTTAGATCTGTCATGAAACATAGGATTAATCGATAGTTTAATGCAACTCTGATTATCACAATAAATCACTGTCGGATATAAGTGAGAATCAAACAAACCAACCAAGATCTTCCTCATCCAGATAGCCTCACATGCAGCTTGGCTTGCTGCCATGTATTCCGCTTCCGCTGAACTAAGTGCCACAGATATTTGTTTCCTGTTGTACCAAGAAACATCTATAGATCCGATACTAAAGATCCCTCCTAATGTGCTCTTTCTGTCCGTCGGGCTGCCCGCCCAATCTGGATTTGTGAAGCCATGCAACTTCACCTCATCCGTCTGTCTGTACCATAATCCATACTTAGATGTGCCCTTCAGATATCTCATGACATGCTTCCCCGCCTTCCAAAAGAGTTTGGTAGGCTTAAACATCGCTTGACTTAGCTGGTTAACCGCATAGCAAATGTCCGGCCTCGTATTCACTAAATACATTATTGAACCTACTAACTGTCGATAGACAGTATCATCCACTACTTCCCCAGAAGTAGCATCCTCTTTCCTCCAATTTCCTGGAAGAGGAGTATCCATGGGTTTGCAGCCCTCCATGTGAAACTTACCCAGTATCTCCCTGGTATACTTTCCTTGAGACAGAAAAAGTTCACCATCTCACTGCCATATTTCCAAACCAAGGAAATAATGAAGAAGGCCCAAATCCTTCATCTAAAACTCCTTTGCAAGGTCCTCCTTGCATGAGTGTATCAGCTACTCATCACCAGTAAGTCTTAAATCATCAACATAAAGAACAATGATTAATAGCTTACCCTCCACCACAATTTGGTATATGTTTGCATCTGCTTCACTTTTGGTGAAGCCCAATGTGGTGAAATAGCTGTCTATCCAAGTGTACCAAGCACGGGGTGCTTGTTTCAGCCCATACAGTGCTCTCTTGAGTCTGCACACATGCGACTCTCTATCAAAGGTCTCAAAACCTTCTGGCTGATCAATGTACACTTCTTCCTCAATGATCCCGTTTAGGAACGTGGTTTTTACATCCATCTGATGAATGCGCCATCCCATCTGTGCTGAGAGTGCAAAGATGGATCTTATGGAAGAGTACCTTGCGACAGGTGCAAAGGTCTCACCATAATCTATCCCCTCGATCTGTGAGAATCCCCGGGCCACAAACCTGGCCTTGTACTTCTCCACACTCCCATCAATAGCTTGCTTTACCTTGTAGATCCATCTCGAACCTACCACTGATTTATCAATCGGTCTTGGGACAATATCCCATACACTTTTTTTGACAATGGAGTCATACTCCTCTACCATAGCATCAACCCAAGTGGGGTCCTGCACTGCTTCCTGAAAGGAAGATGGTTCAATCATAATCCATTTGCTCATAAGAGCCATGTATCCAGCAAATCGATCAGAAGACTGTCTCTGCCTGCGCTGTGAAATAGGGGCTCCTATATTCTGTGCAACATCTAGTCTCAATCTTTCAGCTTCCGTGGTGCGCTTTCTGCCATTTCTGATGGATGGATCTGCTTGAGTGGTTTCCTCCACTCTATGAACCTCTTCATGTGGCTGATCCACATCTTGAGACTCATCCTTGGGAACCAATAGTTCCTCTTCTGCATGCAAGTCTACCTCCCTCTCAAGCGACAAACGCATGGTTTTCCCCTCATCAAATTTTATATCCCGTCGCATAACAGTCATCTTACTATTTGGAAAATACACACGATAATTATGGGGTGTTTTTGTGTACCCAACAAATATCCCAACTTCAGCAGTCGGTTCCAGCTTCTTCCTGGCATCCTTGTTTACATGCACATAAACAGATGAACCAAAAATTTTTAAATGAGAAACATCAGGTTTCTTACCAGTAAAAGCTTCTTCAGGTGTACTCATGCCAAGTAATCTATGAGGAAAACGGTTCTGCACATAAACCACAGTATTTCATGCTTCTACCCACAAATGCAATGGTAGGCCTTGATCATGCAACATCACTCGTGCTGCACCCACGATCGTTCTGTTCTTTCTCTCTGCTACCCCATTTTGCTGTGGGTTATGAGGCGCTATGAGTTCTCTTTGAATTCCTTCTCTACTGTAGAAGTCTTTGAATTCATTAGAGATGTATTCTCCACCATTATCGCTCCTTAGATCCTTCACTTGCTTCCCCGACTCTTTCTCCACCAATGCTTTAAACTCACAGAACTTTGAGAATGTTTGATCCTTCTTCTGCATGAAGAATATCCATCATTTACGAGAAAAGTCACTAACAAAAATAACATAATACCTGTGTTTTTTTGTTGAAGCAACCGAGAATGGTCCACACATGTTCGTGTGAACTCTCTCCAGGATTACCGAAGCACGGTTCTCCTTTTCATGAAAGGTGGACTTTGGATACTTCCCTAGGGTGCACCCCTTGCAATGATCTGACTGAGCAAGTGTTCCCCTTGGAAGTCCAGTAGATATTTGCTGCATGATCTTCAAGGCTCCATGATGAAGATGGCCTAATCTCCTGTGCCATAATTTTCCCTCATCTCGGCTCATCATTGTTTCTGCCTTGCCTATCATGGCATTGCGGCCATCTACCTGCAACATGTAGAGATTCTTAACTCGAATCCCTATCTTCTTGACTTGACCTATTTCTTTATGTCACAGGTAGGCTATACCACTACTAAAAACAACATCATAGCCTCTGTCCTCCAACATTGCGACTAAGACCAAGTTTTTCTTCAGACCTGGAACATGCATAACATTTTTCAATTGAAACGGTTTACCTGACTCCCTCTAAAATGAAATGGTACCAATACCAGTTGCACTGTATTTTCCATCATCGCCCATCTCTATATGCATTCTGAGATATTTCTCCTCCAATTCAATGAAAGACTCTTTATCTCTCGTCATGTGGAAGGAAGCGCCACTATCCAAATACCACATTGATCCCGATGCACTTGATTCCATGCATGCGATCAAAGCAAAGTCAAGCTCAAATTGTGAGACAAGAGCCTCACCAGTTGCAGCTCCAACAACCATCTTGTTCTTCTTCTTCTGTAGACAGTTAGTAGCGAGATGCCCACGTTCGTGACAGTGAAAACACTTCACTTTGGACAAATCTAGCTTCTTGACTTTAGACTCAGAATTTGATTGGAATTTCTTCCCTTTCCCTTTCCTTGCCTTGGCAGTCAAAGCACAATCCTTTTCATCATCACGCTTTGATGAAGATCCATCTCTGGTGTTTCGCCTGAACTCCTCTTGCACTAGATCCGACCATAGTCGTTCCCAATCCGGTAATTTTTCCCTTCCATTGACAGAGTCTTGATAACTGTGCCAACTCTTAGGAAGCCCAAGGAGCGCTAAGCTCACCAAATCATCAGCAGTGACTATTATTCCCACACTTCCAAGCTCATCCCGACATTAGACAAACTTTGTGAGATATTTTGGAATGGTATCGCCTTTCTCCATCTTAATCTTCCTGAGTTTATCTTTGAGCGCCAATTTCCTATGGTCGCTACTATTTTGGAACAGATTTGTCAAAACCTTCCACATTGCATATGGTGTGGTTTTCCCATGGAGACTTGAGACAATGTGGTCTCGTACTTCCTCCAACAGAATTCTCCTTGCCTTCGCCACTTTATTTTTCCATGCATCAAGATTTGCAGTGTCTGTCACATCCGGCTTAGGAACATCTGCGTCAATGTAACCCTTCAAGCCATTGTCTTCGAGCACTGCCTCCATCCTGTCCTTCCATGCAATTTTGTTAGAGCTGCCCTCGAGTGCATACTCCAACCTCAAGCCATTGAAAGACATTTCGATCTTGAATCAAGTGTCGCACCAAGAAAATCTTGCAAATTTGAATGTTATCCAACCCAAAACTCAACCCCTTCACTTTCCCTTTTCCTTGGGAGGTTCGCACCCCACCTGAGAGCAACCCAAGGGAAGTTCACACCCTGCCTGTGTATAGCCTGCAAACTTGCCTGTCAAGTTCGCACCCTGCTAGTGTATTCACTTGTGAGAATTCCCTGGAAGTTCTCACCCTGCTCCACTGCTAGGGTGAGGGAGGTTCGCACCCTGCTAGTGTATTTTCCTGCAAGAATTCCAATGAAGTTTGCACCCTGCTAGTGTATTTTCTTGTGAGAATTTCTGTTCTTGAAAACACCAGAAGTTTTCAATACTAGAGTTCACACCCTGCTAGAGACGTGACCTGCGAGAATGCAATTATGTTCGCACCTCACTTCTGTGACTCCGTGGCCTCCGTGGCTCTGATACCATGTAGAAATTTCGAAAAAAATTAATGTATTCCTATGATTCTCCTGATCTAACAAGTTCCTCTGTTGTTAAATACATAATCACTTCTACTATTACTTTTGCGGAAGCAATTTAAACCACGATCACAACCACAATGCAAAAAGTGAAATATCATTAACACACAACACAAAAGTTTTACCGGGAAAGCGTAAAGCTAAAAACCCCACTATCATATATTATGTATATCATGAATCATGAAACAATCTCGTACAAAACTCTAATCTGAGAGCTCTCAGTACCATACAATCATCTCACACTGTCATACATAAATTAGCAAATACATGTGCCAATTTCCATGTCCAGACAACCTGCCTCCTCTGCACAAACTCTGCAATCCGAATTCTCATGATGAATCGAATGAATCGTTTGCACATGCTCATAAGCATATCCACTGCATGTGTGAACAAATCATAACTGATAGCCAAACTATCCCTTTCACCTGTTATCTCAACTGGTGTCCATTGGAAGGACATGCATGTAGTTAACCGTGGCGAATCTTCAGTTGCATGCGAGTTAACTAATTTTGAATTAATGAATAATTAATTCACTGAACTCACACTAATACAACTAAGTTTAACTCTCTTAACTACACTTATAATTATGTTACAATTCCAAATCACTCAGTTATGAATGAGATAATAGATTAATATTTATTGTCTAATTTAATTAAGGGAAAACTAAATTAGACACATGTTTCTTGTTGACTTTTCAACATGCTGTGCAAACTAAAAAGATCCCTTTATGTTCTAAATCAATCACCAAGGATGTGGTACCAAAATTTCAACACATACATTCTTAGTTTGGGGTTTGTGAGAAGAAAAGTTGATCACTGTATATATTCCAAAGAAGAAGGTGGGCATTTCATATATGTATCATTATATGTCGATGACATGTTGTTGATTGGAAACAATATGAACACAATAAAGGAGGTGAAGAAGCAACTATCCTCCAAATTCGACATGAAGGATATTGGTGCAACGAACTTCATTATGGGAATGGAGATCAAGAGAGATCAAGAAATTAGAAATATCTAGTTGAACCAAAAGAGGTATATTGAACCAGTTTTGAAATGTTTCAACATGAAGGATTTCTAACCTGTGAAGGTGACAATTCCTATGGGAGCAAGGATAATGGTTGAACAATTTCCAAGGACACGGGAGGAAATAGAGGACATGGAACGTGTTCCCTATGCAAGTGTTGTTGGTAGTCTAATGTATGCAATGGTAAGCACTTGACCATACATTACCCATGCAGTGGGAGTGTTGAGTAGATACATGTCGACACCTGGGAAGGAGCTCTGGATAGCTATCAAGAGAGTATTCAGGTATTTGTGTGGCGCAAAATACTATTCTATATGCTACCAAGGAAAATATGCAGTTGAAAGTGAATTAAATTTACATGGATTTTTCGACGCCAACTGGGCTAGAGATCTTGATCAATGAAGGTTGACCAATGGATATGTGTTCAAAATGTCCTGTGGAGAAATAAGCTAGATGAGTAAGAGATAGGCGGCCGTAGCCTTGTCAACAAGAGAAGCCTATTACATGGCAGCCACTCATGGAAGTAAAGAAGCAGTATGGCTGCAAATGCTATGTTCAGGAATCGGGTTTGAGAAAATGTTATGAAGATAAGTTGCAATATTCAAAGCACAATATTTCTGGAAAAGAACCCAACTTACCATTCTAATACTAAGCACATTGATGTACACTACTATTTCATGAGAGACATGGTGAAAATAAATAAAGTGTTGCTGGAGAAAGTAGACATGCTAGAAAACATAACACACTTGTTGACCAAGTCCATGAGTGCTATGAAGTTCTCTTGGTGCAGAGAGGAAATGGGAATTGCTTCCCTAGGTCTATGAATGAGAGTTGAAAAAATATCTCATGGTTTCAGAAAATAAAATAACAATTGGGAGAATGTTGGGTTTTTATATTCTTTGCAGTGAAAATCTGGTTGAGGTGGATCGACTAACAATCGAAGTGGAAGGAATAGACAACAATATGAAGGTCGAGGTGGTTCAACTGGGTAAATTCAAAGTCGAATGAATCGACAACAAGTTGAAGGTTTAGGTTGTTGGAATAATGAAAGGGGGGTGAATCAGTATGAGTACTTTATTTCCACTTTTAACCACAATCTATATTCTTTAACTTTATGAGAAATATTCAACAGTTTAACATTATAATTTAATGTATCATCAATAGTATAAATCAACCATGAACAATAAGCAACCACAAATACATAGTGCACTAGAAGTTTACATGGAAACCCAATGCGGTTTCTTATATTTCAAAGTAAATACATTCATAGGAAGCACCAACTTCCTTATTTTACAACTACAAATTGAAGGAGGCTACAACCCCCTAGTTTGCAGGCTCCAACCTGAAGAAAGCTTCAAATCTATGATTCTCCAACACCAACTCGAAGGAGGCTACAACCCGCTTTCCTTTCCCCGTACAACCACCCAGAAATATAAATGTAGACAACTTGTCACTACCACTGAATCAATCAACTTGTTACTAATTTGTTATTGTCACAACCATAACCTATCACTAATGATGTGCTTCATCAACTATTACCACTCAAACCCTTATGACTCAAACCCTCATACCAATATCCACAAGAATGTCTTTCAAATAAAATACTCATGAACTACTACTACTTTTCTGTGTCGGACTACTGTAGAATATATACCTTAACATACATAGTAAACCATACCTCTCAAAATGTAGCTGACCTAATGGATTAGATATTATAAAATTAAATTTCCTCAACAAATCCATTCCATGTGCTCTGTAAACTCACAGATTTCCACGCTTTGTCCCACTGTGGCTTGTGGATGTCCACTCCCTACTTCCACTGCAACCCAAAGATTTCCTTGCTTCTCTATGCATTCACATTTTCCTTCACTGAACCTTGTGGATATCCACTCTCTTCCTTCACTGCAACACATGGATGTCCATGCTCTTCCTTCACTGCAACTCATAGATGTCTTCAAGAAAAAAGCTATAATAGTTAGCTCAACTTCATCGCTTCGGCTCCTGCAACTTCACTATTCACTGAACTTCACTGCCTCAGACTCACTGTTGTTGGGAAATGATACCCTACGGACTAGCAAACTAGGGTCTGATTTGCATGCCTATTTCAACCTTAAAGAAATGACCTTTTAACCTACCACCCAAAACTTAAACCCCTCTTTCAAGACACATGCATGGAAAGGAACTACTAACCTTTTTACTGATGTTTGGTGTAGATCCTCCATTGCGCTTTGCCCGCTTCTTTGCGTTGCTCCTTCCATTGTTAACCTGCAATCAAGACAAAACACTACGCATGCATGCTATTTTTCTACTTGAGGGTTAGAAATTAAGCATAAATTACACAAATCATAGATAACTCATGCATTGGGATGGGAAAAGTATTCTTTTATTATTTTCAAAATGAATCAACTTACAATCAAAGTCGATATCGGCCACCGCTCCTTGATCCTGATCCTAGGCTCCTCCTCTTCTTTGTCCTCCAACTGCTTTGCGTTAATTCTCCTTAGGCTTGAGGAAAGGCTAAAGGGTTGGGACAAATGGATTTGGAAAATGGGAAGAGTTTCTTCGCTATATTTTTCCTTCTCCAAATAGTACTCCTACCCCTTCTTTTATAGGCTAGAAGGAGCTAGGGTTTTGGACGAACTCTCGGCCATGCATGGCCGGGATTTTCAGTTAACTGACCCATATCTTTTTGTCCTGTCGAAAAATTTCCTGTTTTTGTGCTTTGTTAGGTAAACGCGGGCTGTAGTAGGCGTACCAGCGTTCACCCGCGTGCAGTATTGGGTTAGGGCATGTGTACCTTCACCCAAGAGGATTTTCAAAGAGGTTCCTCAGCAAATGTTTTGGCAATGAAGGGATATGAGTTGGCCTGATGCCAGGAAAGCATGTGTGGTGCAATTTAGGGTTATAACACTCACTACTTTAGATACATGAATAGTACCTTCCCATAACACTTTACAACAAAAATATTCAATGTTCTCTATAGGTGTTAACATGAGTCTCTTGAAGTCTTATTTATACTTTCCAAGTGACTTCCTTTAGGGACTAGCTTGTAATTGTTTTAACCCTTTTTCTTATGTTAGGGATAACCCACACTCTCTTGTTGCATCCACTTTACCCTTAATTAAATTCTTGTTGCAAATAATTTACCCTTAATATCTGACCTATAACTTCTTGTTGACTCGTTGACCTTCTAGGGGATTCTAGATCATTCTTCAGGGTCCTCCAACTTTACAAGGCCATAACTCCTCAACCGTGAGGAACCACATGGCGTACTCCATATCATTAGAAACATAATGATATGTAATATATATCCATGAATGAGTTACCTTCATACCTTCGAGGCTTCCTGACTTTTTCAAGGGTTGACATCAATGACAACCAATCTTTCAAGAATATCCCCCTTTGGCATTTATGGAAACACCATGATGTGATACTACAACATTATTCTCCCTCTTTGACCATCACTCCCTTTGTCTTTATACCTTTCATCTTTCTCTTTGTTTTCATGGATATTCTAATTCTCTCCCCCTTTGACATCAATGTCAAGGGATAACTTCCTTGGGGATGCTCTTCCTGTTTGTAGTCTTCATATTGTTTTGTTGAATTTTTGTCTTCATGGTGCTTCCTCGTATGAACCATTTACATATATGAAAATCATTAAAAAATTATTGACTCCAAGTCTTCATGACTTTTCATATTTACTTATAGTCTCCCCTTGTCCTGTTGTTCTTAATGTTGTGAAGTTCACTGTGGGGTAGAAACTACTCCAAGTCTCTCTCGAAGATACTCAAAAGTTTCCCTTGGAAGAGGTTTAGTGAATATATCTACAATATTCTCTTTTGTCTCAGTGTACTGTAGCTTGATGTTCTTCTATGTATCTTGTTCTTGTATAAAGTGATACTTGATCATAATGTGTTTTTTCTTGGAATGCATCGGTAGATTGTTTGAGATAATAACAACATTGATGTTATCACAAAGTATCAGAATGGGCTCATCATATTCCACCTATATATCTTGAAAAATGTTTTTCATCCAGAGAACTTGAGTACAACATGCTACTATGACAATGTATTCTACTTCTGCAGACAATGATACCGATGACTACTTCTTGCTTAACTAGGATACCAAAAAATCACCAAAAAGGAAAGCTTCTCCAGTTGTACTTCTTTTGTCGTCAATGATTTGATCCCAACCTGCATCTATATAAGAAACTAGATATATTTCATTTCCTTTTGGATACCATAGCGAATAGTGTAGCTATTTCTTTGAGATATTTGAATATTCTCTTTACTTCCATGACATGTGTTTCCTTTGGTGCTGCTTGAACCTGTCCAACTTCTTGCATCACATATAGTATTGATGATGTCACATAGAGTAAGATTCCAATCATTGTTTTATAGAGTCTCTGATCTATATCCTTGGATTCATCTTCTTTTCTCAAGTTGCAACTAGTTTGCATGGGAGTACTTACGGGTTTGCAATCTTCCACTCCAAACCATCTTATCATTTCTTTGATATAATTGGTATGTAAAATAAATATACCTGTATCATGATGATATATCTGAAGTCCCAAAAAGAAAGTCAACTCACCAAACAAAGACATTTTAAACTCATTCTACATGTCTTTATCAAACTTTTGACTTATCTTGTCATCACCACTTCCAAATATAATGTCATCAACATAAACTTGAATTATTAATATACTATCCTAATTTACCTTTATGTAGATATTGATGTCTGCATTTCCTTTCCTAAACCTTTTCTGCTACAAATACCTGTCCAACCTTGAGTACTATGGTATGGGGGATTGCTTGGGACCATAAAATGGTTTCTTTAATCTGTAAACATAATCTTCCCTTTTTGATAGCTAAAATCCTTTTGGATGCTGAATGTAAAATTCTTCTTATACCTCTATGGTTAGGAAGGTTGATTTCACATCCATCTGATATAACTTGATCTTCTTTGAACACTCATTAGCCAATATTAATCTAATTGCTTCCATTCTGGAATCCATGGAAAAAATTTCTTCAAAGTATATTCCCTCAACTTGGGCATGTCCTTTGCATACTAGCCTTGATTTATTTGTAGTTACTTGTCCATTCTCATTCAACTTGTTCCAAAATATGCATTTTATGCCAATCACGTTGTTGTCTTTCGGTCTAGGAACCAGTTCTCATGTGTCATTCTTCTCTATCTGGTCCAATTATTCATCCATCGCCTTAATTTAGTGTTCATCCTTGCTGGCCTCTTCAAAACTTTTTGGTTCAATTGTAGATAACAATGCTAGGTGTTGTTGTTCTGGTGAAATTTTTCTTCTTTAGGTTTCAACTCCTGCATATTTATTCCCAATAATCTGTTATGGTGGATGATTTTTTAGTACTCATCGGCTAGGTGTCTTAGGAGGTAATTTTTTCTCATCTTCTTCTTGTTCTGCTTCTGGATTCTCTTCTTGTTCTGCTTCTTATTCTTTTATATCTTCTTCATCATCATGTTCTTCTAAGTCTTTTCTTCCTTCTTTTTCCTTATGTACTTCTGTCTCATCAATATTTACATTTATGCTTTCCACATTTTTGTTGAGTCTTGTACTGAAGCATTTATATGCTTTTCTTTTGCTTGAATACCCAACTAGTATGCCTTTGTCAATTCGGGAGTCAAATTTTCCAATCCTTCCATTTTCTCTTTTGATATAACATTTTCTTCTAGATACTCTAAAATGCTTCACATTTGCTGGTCTTTCTTTCCATAACTCATAGGGAGTCTGATCACTGTTACTTCTGAGCATTCCTCTATTCAGGATATGAACTGCTATATGTAGTTCTTGTTCCCCAAAAATTTCACTCAACTTGGAATCTTTCAACATGGTCCTGGACATTTCTTATATTGTTTTGTTCTTTATTTCGACAACTACATTATGCTAAGGTGTTCTGGATGTTGAGAACTGTCTTTTTATTCCATGTCTTCCATAGAAATCCATAAATTCCTTTGATGTCAATTACTTTATTTTCAAATCCATATCAATTTCAACCATTTGCTTGTATATCTTGAAGTGTTCGAATGCCTTTGAATTCTTCTAGAGAAAGAAAAATACAGTCATTCTCGTGTAGTCATCCACTAGTAGCATAAAATATTGTTCACCATTTAATCCCTTTTTTCTTGTAGCTCCACATACTATCAGTGTGTACAATCTCTAATGGTTTTTTCGTGGAGTAATTTTTTGATTTGAACTTGGTCCTAGTTTGTTTTCATTATAGAAACTACTCACATAGAGTATGTTATAACCCTATATTTCATAGTATCACCTGGTGATTAAAATTTCTTCCTCTAGTCATATTTCATTGTAAATAATATTTTATTCTGCAAATGATTTACATAAAGAAAAAGAAAAAGAAAACACAAGAAAAGAAAGAAAAAGAAAAAGAAAAGTATAAAAATAGAAAAAATGAAAAGAGGGTATAAAAATAATAAAGTACAACAAAAAAAAGAAGAGAAGATATAAAAACCCATCAAAAATGAATTTGGTTTGACTCATACAGTTTAATCATGATCAAACGTTTTGAATTTATGTTGATAGGTTAGTGAATAAATTTGGTCAAACAGTATAACCTTGTCCTTAATTAGCTAGGTAAGAGTAATAATTAATACAACAATCTAGACTAGATTAATATGTTAGTTGATTAGGTTAGGAGTTAGGTTAGTGATGTTTATTTCAATAAAAATTGAAAAGGGATTGTTAAAATACCCTCTGTTTGAGTAAATTTGAATATTTTTACCTTAGGAAATAATACCATGGTGTAAAAGTGGGAAAGGGTAAGCTTAGAGCTACCCATTGTATGTTTTTATCCCAAGTTTTCTAAATGATATGAATTTTTGTTACATAGCGACTAAAGGATGCACAAGTTTCAATGACGTCATCCAACAATGCCCAGATCGATGGTCCTCCCAGTATTTCATACCCCCTCAACGTTTCTACCTTTAACGGTGGTAGGGGGGTCCAAAAAAGTTGTTTCCCCAAGGTTGGCCCCACCTTACGTGTCACTCTCTTAGAATTTTGGATCCCCCCTTCAGATTCCTGCCAAACCATTACCTAATACTGCTCGCCTCACTCTGCAACCGTACCCCACTACCATCTGTCACACATCACATCCCACTTACCAGTTAGCAAATCAATTCCCTCCCCATGACTGTTAATCACCCCGTCATCACCCCGTGCCATAACGTGCACCTCCATTGCACTGTAAAACCCCATTTCTTCACCCTGTAACATTATTTGTCGATGTACACACTGTGGACACCATGCCAAATCCAACTTTCAAGCCAAATGCCACAATGGTTCACTGTCAACAGGTGCAATTAACCCAATGTAATGTACCCCAAAATTACTAATTTTTTTTTTTTTGCTAGGTGCATTAAAACTCCTTTAATCCGTTATACTTGATTTGTTAATAAATAAAAATGATACAGTCAGAATTACGACGTGTACTTATTTTTATTGCCAACAACTAAAACAAGGTAATCAACCTTTCCATGAAATTGTGCCAATTACCATTACTCAAACATGTGCTAACCTCTAGTCTAAAAGGTTCTTACCTTTATCAAGGGATCCACAAAATCATTTCACTAAAGTTCCACCTTTTTAAATAAGTCCTAGCACTCTCTACCTCATATCCAAATGAAGGAGTACCTCAGACTCTATTACAACAATCCCATACATTCAATATATTTTTCTTTACCTTATAATCCCATATATCAAGAACTATGTAATTGTTGATATTAGGTACAAAACCCATTACCATAAAGTTCTTATATCTAAAGTTTATACAAGGAAATGTATTTTTCTTGAGTTTAAATGAATGCATTATCGTATGTCTTCCCTGAAGGTTTTAACCTTGGTTGCATACGGGCCTCCCTGAAACAATTATATCCTAACTGAACGCGCACTCTAACTGTCATAGTAGTGGATGTCCTTATCAATTTTCTTTGCTAAGGCCTTCAACAAAGTAGTTATCAGGACTAACACACACACCAGTTGAAAAATGACAGGGCCAAATGAATAAGGATATTTAACGCTGGGGTTGGAAATCCACCTGGCGCGACAAGTCACAACCCTAATGCTTATTGTCCAATATGAACCCATTTGATTTCATGACAGGGATTATGTTAAGAACCAAATATCAATATAGCATAGAAAAACCTCAGAAAAAGTACTCAACGCCTTGAAAAAGAGATAATTTCAGATAATAAGCCTCTTCGAGGGGGCAACCTCCTATTACCCCACTTAAATGCTCAAGTACAAGATGATTCAAAATGAAAATGTCTCCTTGGTATATATAGGAGACTAGGAGGTATAATTACAACTAATGGCCTAAAGCGGACATAAATAAAATAACATTACTAATATAATATGCCCCAATTAAGGGGTAATGAGACAATATTAGGGATTAACAGATTAGCACTAACAGTGTTAGTCGTCTCGGTTCAATGCACAGTTAATACATGTTCATAAATGCCATTGAATTTCTCTGGTTGATAGTTATGAGGTTTTCTACATTGTACATGTTCTAGATTAACGTGACCAATGTGGATACGCCATGGGTGCATGTTCACATGCCTTGTGTACCCAAGGCATCTATTCTCTATTACTTCATGATATGGGAGTCACTTGGGTAATCTAAGGTTTCATTTTCCTTTTGGCTCTTATGCATTTTTCTTAAAAACGTCTCGCGTTAACCTCCACAACATTGCTCTGTGTGTAACCACCGACGACGAGGGGGGTGTTCCTACTTTGTGTAAGGAAAGAAAAATTTAAGCATCCATCTAGTTTCCTCCTCTATCAGGTAAGATCACAAAAACCCTACCGCTTGGGTTAACTGTAGAATATATGGAAGTCAGTCGTATATTAAGTTTGTTTCTGTAACTAGTTTCTTTACTGTTGTTGGTTGAGGACCTCCCTTCTTGCTAATATTAACTCTCTGGAATATTTCTATCCTTGCTCTGGTTAAATACATATTTCCTAAATCATGGTGGCTTACAAATTTATCTCTCCCATGAGGGTAACCATCCATTACTCATGGATTTCGTTATCTTGTAAGCTATTTACTTAGGCGGTTTTAAATTCTTGATTCATGGATAGTCCTATAGTGTATTAGGGTTCTGCCAACAAGAATTTATCCTTTGTCGTCTCTTTAATATTTAGCCTTGTATTTTATTTGGATTTACTCATGACATACCTATCGCCGAAAACCCCGTGGTTGAACCTTGTTACAGTGACCCTAAAATCCCGCATAAGGCATCCTGTGTGAGTAACTTTGTGCTAAATCTTTCTGTTTATTCTGTCATATTTAATTTTAAAATTTGTGAGGGTATGTTGTCCAAGCCAGGAGCCCAGTCTTCTCTTTGTGGCTCAACTCATTTTTTTCATTTGGATGTTTCACAATATTCCCTCCATTCGAGAACCTCTTGGTTAAACCTTGCTCTACAATCATTCCTAAGTTCATTTAGGGTATTCTCTGTAGATAGGGGTGTGTTTTTAATACTCCGTTTTGAATAAGTGATGACCCTTTGAACTGTCGTCTCTTTGAAAAAGTTACACATCCGAATTGACTGTGAAATAATGCCTTTTCGAATTAAAAGTTGTAACATTATAAACCAAATCCTTGTGGTCACGGTAAGGATTTACTTACTGCAATGTAAAGTTTCATAATAAATCTATTTACTTTACTTGTACTTGTAGATGCATTGTTATGATCCTAAGATTCCCACTGTCTATAATTATTCTAGAACTTAAACAAATTTGAAGAATTCACCCTTACCCTCTGTTCTGCAATACTGTGGTCAAATTTCACTTTGTTCGCGTAAAAGGAAAATAAATTTAAATATCCAAAATTTTGTTCTTGATTGTGTTTTCTTTAAGCTCGATTTGTAGATTTAGATAATTTATGAGAATAGTGTCTCGCAAAACCTATCTGTGATCCAAAATAGGCAATTCTGTGGAACATGTTTTACACTGTGCACTCTTTATAGTTATGGTTATACAATATAAATATCACATGTTTAAAATGTTCTAACTATTTGATAGATTCTGAGAAATTGATTTTATTTTCGTTCAGTTACAAGACTAAGGATGGGACCCCTATTTCTATTGTGAGGGTACCCATCAGCCATTTTAGGATCCAATTCTCCCCTTCGAACTGTGGATAGTTCGCTTCAGAGACACCGACGGGAAGCATGCACCCACACCAACCTCAAGCTAAGTGTTTTTCTTATGTGGAACCTTCACTTCTTTAATTTCGTAGATTATTTACGAACATTAATTTATCCTTAATGTTTAATTTTCGTTGGCTTCTGTCTCCACACTAATTACTAATTCTTGGTTTCCTTGCAGGATTTAAACATTCACTATCAACAGATTTGATAGGACAACGTCTTGCTCGAAAAAGGTATTTGAGTTCCGATTCTAGTGTTTAGTTTGAAGGTTCAGATCCAGGTTTCCAATGGTACTGGGTTCTTACCCAGGGTACTCTGTTTGTAAAAACTTTGGATCCAAAGCCTCTGGATATACCTATCATTTATTATTTTATTTTTAAAAGGACATACATATTTTTCTTTAACCCAAACAAATACTGTTACAAATCTGAGTAGTATTTGTAATATGTATTATATAACTTTGAAAACTTCGTTTATTGTTTTTCTGTGGTGTAACTGAACTGTAAAATTTTTTTTCCTTTGGTACAGTCTTATCATTGGAAAAATTACTTGAAGTTATCATGTGTCCAAGCGTCGATAATCTTGTTGTATAAGAGTACTTAGATGTTTGTGTAATTCTGAAATTCTGTACAAGAAACTACATATATATATAGATATAATTCTATTCTTGCCTTTGTTTCCAGAATTTCGTTTGGATTTTTCCACAGGTCAATATCCCTGAAATTAAAAAGCTATACTTATATATATATATATATATATATAGATCTACATACATGGTAATGATTATAATTTCCAGACAATAGTTCTTATTTCCTTTAGCTTGACTACATATCCTATGTACAAATATCTTTACATAACTCAACTTCCTTAACAACTAACATACACAGTAGCTTTCTTACTTTACTCAATGAATAAAATCAAACTGTAAAGGCTTATTCTACACTTCCTTTCATTTTTCCATCTATTAATAAATACAACAATTCTACAAGAAAGTAGGTAGAGGTGCATCTCTGAACAAAGTACCGGGACAACAAATGGAACATCCAAGTTCCACCCAACCATAGAATAGAACAACCAAACTACTTGATCCGTTCAACCCCTAGCCTGACCATGAATCCATAAGGGTGAACTCCAATACTCCTCTTTCTCTATAGTCCTCTTTCAGATCAGATAATTCCCCTTGCCTCACAGTCAGAACAATGCTCATAACAACAAGTGATATCCTTTCCCAACATACTAGACAATGTCCTGCCTCCTCCCATATACTCTATATGCAACAAGCCTCTTGTGCCTAGGTATTTTTCCCCCTTTGAGAATTTTCATAGATTTACAAATCCCTAATTTTCAAGGGCTGCCCATGGCCAAATTCCTCATTTTCCACTTGTAAAATTCATCCCTGAGGTAGTTCAAACCTGTTCCCCACTCATGGAGTCATAGTCAGCTGATTTCAAACTGGCTGTTCCATTTGTCCTTCAACATTTAATATAAAACTGTTTTTCTTTTTACAAGTGTCATAGTCAAATATTTGGTTGGGAAAATCAAATCTTTGCCCAACAGTCACAATAATTAATTACAATTAATAAATTCCAAATTCAAAATTTCCATAAATGTCAATAATTTTCCAAATACAAATTTTCCAAAAATGGAAATAAATTCCTAAGTGCATACATACTTTAATAATAATTTATTTTTAGGGATATTACATCCTCTCCTCCTTCAGTACAACACTGTCCTCAATGTTTTTTCCTTTCTCGGAATAGGGTTGGATAAGTGTAATATCCCCCGACAGTGCCCCACTTATATTATGAATTATAGTCACGTTTATTAATTGTAATCATGGTTTGTAGGATGGTGAGCTATGTATTGATAAGCTGGTTGGCTTATGTGTTTATTAGGCTAGAGAGCCTAAGTATTTAGGCCATATGATTGATTTTGTATATGTAATTATGCAGATAATTAATATAATATATGAACATCATTGTGTGTAGACTGACCATGAAGAAAGAGTGATGGGGGACTAAGATTCCACAAGGTGGGTAAGGGAAAAGGGGTTGAAATATTGGAAAGAGGGGCTAAGCTTAGGGCCTTAATTGCTTGGGAATAATAATTTATTATTATTCCAAAATCTATGTGAAATGTAGGTTTTTATCCTAAGTTCCTGAAAAAAGGGGAACGTGAGAAAAAGGGGACATGTGCTGATGGAGAGCATGCAACCTCATGGGAGACATGTGTCAACCCGGGCACATGCAATTTAACCCAATAATTGAACCGTGATTGGGGTTGGGCCTCCATCGGATGGTCCATTTCCTGAACCGAGGGGGGTCTTTGTGCCTGAGTTTTGAAGCCTCATGCAGCTCTGAAACCCGAGTCCTGTGATGTTTTCTTGGGAAGCTGATACACCCTCTGTCCGAACTGTTGAGTATGTGTTGACCTTTGCATGAATTGCTTGTCATGCATCCAGAAAACTAGTGTTACCTGAACCATGTTGTGTCTTAGTGGCTTGTTTCCATTTCCTATTTCCACACCCTATTTTCTTATTGTTGGTGTCACTTGTGAGTTAACCAAATGATGATGTTTTTGCTGTTATCCTGAACTTGTAGGAATTGAGTTGGGAACTGGTTGAAGGACCGGGTTTTTAGGACTATGGTAGAAGAGGCAGATTGTCAAGCATGTGAGAATATCTCTCCAGGTGAGAGAGTTTGCTGGGAAGTGGTTTTCTTCCAGAGAGAGTCCAACACTAACTATGGAGCTTTGAGATTTACCGATCCATCCTGTTGTTGAGGCCCAAAAGGGAGGTGAAGTACCAATGGACTGTTCTTGTGAAGGTGTATACTCCCGGGAAGAACATGCATGTGGGGAATGAGAGTCCGTGAGTAGTGGGCATAAGAAGGCTCCTGGGGAGAATCCTTACGATTTATCTGTGCAGTTTTCCTCTAACCTCATCCTAGTCTAGGATTCCCTTACCATGGGTGGAGCTTAGTCCCATCTTGGGGGTGACCCACTACTGAGCATGATGAGCAACGTGGTCTAAGGATGGGAGTTTCGTGGAAGGTCTGCACATGGTTGGAGGAGATACTACCATTTCAAAGATAATTATATGCATGTCTTTAGATTCAATTAAAGTGCATGTCTGTGATGCTTGCAATATTATCATGTATTCCATTAATTCTGTATGTTAGCAGTAATTCTATGTTTACTCTGTTAATATATTTAACTTCATTTAAATGCATACTGCATGAGTATGAGAGTGTTTTCGCGTATTAGCATTGCCTGGTAGTGGGGTTGAAGGGCCGAGGATGTTACAATATGGTATCAAATCCCAAGGTTTCAACGTTGAACCTAGATGCGCTGGATAAGTGGTCTTTGGACCCAAGGTTCAAGAGGAAATTGTGTTTGGAGGAATAATTTCGAACCTTAGAATGTTTCTGAGTGCCAATGGGTTACTTGGACATGTACAAAGCTCATGAGAGTAGTGGTGAAATAAAACCACAACCGGCATGACATTTGACAACATAGAGAGGGCACTCAACACTTGGGGTGTAGGAGTCATAGGATTTGTTCGGAAAGAAAGGAAAAACATTTACGACCATTAGATCTAGAGAAGGTGTCGAGAGGATATCCAAGAATCCTTTCGGGAGTTCAAATGTTGGGAAAAGTGGGGTGTGCTGAGGCACAAACCCCCAAAACCTGAAACTCCAAAGTCTCGAGAAGATCCACACCATAGATCTGGGAGAAAGATCTCATCCGTTGGATCGAGTAGAAGAGAAGAGACTAATTTCGGGAGTTCGACTATTGGGAGAAGTGGGATGTGATGATGCACAAACTCTCGAAGCCCAAAATCATGAAATCCCAAAGAATGGAAGTAGCGGGTTGGGTTGACATCACTTGGATGGACGTTGACCCATGGGATGTGTGCTACATGTCAGTGGGCCCCGAAAGAAAAGTAGATGTAGTGGGGCCGGAGGGCATCACCTGAGGTAACATGGACCTTCTTAAGCACACCACGTGTCACCACCCTAATTGGTGAAAGTTGTGCTATGGGCCGGTGGCTAGCAGGGATGATTTTAAGGATGGAAATTTATTTTAAAATATAGAAAACTTGGAGAATCTTACTAATCCTTCATATGCCAACTATAAATGTTTGGCGAATTTTTTGTAAAAATATTCAAATTTCTAATGATTTTATATAGTTTTTATAAAATTTTGACGATTTTTAAGGTGAAATAATTTTATCCTATAGAATTTGGGCGAATCATTTTTAAAATAGCGAATCTCATTTTTGGAAAAACCATGCAAAATTAGCCCATGAGCGAAATTTAGCCCCTAAAATCATCCATGGTGGCTAGAAAGGTCGGAAGTTCAGAAGTCGGGAGTTGGAGAGAGAAGAGAGTGTGAGAGCCTTCAAGACCGAAATATTGAAATCCCAAAACCCGAAACCCTAAAATTTCGATTAGATAACTGGGTTTGGAAACTGAGAGAAAAAGGGCTAAGACCCGAGTTCACTACAGAGCCGAGCAGAGCTTGGAAAATTCATGGAAACTGAAACTTTTCTTGAATCAAATTTGCTTATGAATTCTATGGGATTTGTTAAGAAATGATGGCCTGGAAAATTTCGATTTTCTGCACATTGTGATGAATAACTTCAACAAGTACCAGAACCAAATAGAATTTCCATTGAGTGAAAAAGAAATGGAAGGGGCATAGACTGCTTCCAATTCTGAGGATGAAGCAAAAGGAATGGATTTTCATTTGGTAGTTGAAGGACCGAACTCCAATGGCCATGGATAAGAGGTAGATAAAGAAGGAAACATGAGGAAGATCATTGAAGGATTGCAAAAGGATGCCCAAAATCACCGAGAAGATAGTAGAAATCTCAGAAAAGTTTAGGAAACAAAAGGAGAATTCATCATAAAGTTGTTAAAGAGTTTGGAGCGAATAGAAAGGAAGTTGGATAAGGAGAGTGACCCAAGCAGAATAGAGATTCACCAAACCTATGGGGGAAGAAGGTCAAGGAGTTTGGGTAGACACCATCATCACTCCCAAGGTCACACCAAGAGAAGGACACACAGTATTTCAAGCTCATCCCCTACTAGAAAGGACAAGAGATATAGAGTGGATGAATTGAAGGGAGAGATGAACAAGATTAAGCCAGCTACATTTGATGGAGAACATCAGAAGGATGAAGACACCAAAACATGGTTTCTTGGTATGAGTAAATACTTGCAACTACAAAATTATTCCTCTCACGTGGAAGGAAAAATTGCGATGTATTAACTGAAAGGAAAAGCATCCATGTTGCAGGATGAACTTGTGCAGGTGCAACACATTAGAGAGAAATATATCACTTGGAAGGAATTCAAGAGGTATTTCAAGAAGAAGTATTTGACAAAGATATATTATGACAGAAAGATGAAAGATTTCTTTGAACTCAAGCTAGGAAACATGACCATTGATGAGTATGAACGTAGGTTTTTGGAATTGCTGAAGTATGTTCCATTCATCAAAGAAGAAATTGTCAAGATTCAAAGGTATCTGAGTGGACTGCCACCTTCCATTGGTGAAAACATCCAGTATGATGACCCAAAAACCATGGAAGAAATGATAAGAAGATTTAAATTCTTATATGATCATCAAAGAGAAAAGCCTACCTTTCGAAAGGCTTGGGATGACCAGAGGAAGTTCAAGAAAGAATAGAGGAAGAAGGGAAACAAATGTCCCTTTTTCAGAAATAGTCCTCAAGGACAACCATCGTTTAGAGAGACGAGAATGGCTGAAGTAGGGGAAGAAAGGCCAAGACAGATGCCCATTCAGTGTTGGGGTTGTCAGGGAAACCATAAGTACAAAGATTGTCCCCACAAAAATGGCAAAGTGAGAGCTGTCCATATTGTTCAACAAGCTGAAACAGTGGAGGACATGGGCAGTAGAATGCCAAGGATCTATGTAGCCCTGGACAACAAGCAAGATGAATTTCAATCTCACATGATTGAAGTAGAAGGTATGATTAACAACCAACCATTTACTATTTTAATTGATTCAGGGGCTAGCCATAATTATGTAGATCCTAGAGTGGTGGAAAGTTTTCATTTGTCAAGAATCAAACATGAAAAGTCTTGTTGCTATCCCAGAGTTGTTTCTATCAGAGAAATCTCAACAATGCAGTTGAAGAAGTGCTACATAAAAGGATGTCAATTATTTGCAGCCCATGTGGAGGAAACACCTAAGGATAAGGTATCAAGTATTGGATATCATGTGGTACTAAAGGAGTTTGAAGATGTATTTCAAGAGGTACCTGGATTACCCCCAAAGAGAGATATTGATTTTTCTGTAAACTTGATGCATGGAGCAACTCCAGTATCAAAATCTCCTTTTAGAATGAGTACACCAGAGATGAAAGAACTTCAAATACAACTTGAAGATCTTCTGAGGAAGGGGTATATATGCCCAAGTGTGTCACCTTGGGGTGCCCCAGTCCTTTTCATGAATAAGAAGGATGGAACACTGAGACTGTGTATCGATTTCAGACAATTGAACAAAGTAACTGTAAAGAACAAATATCCTCTGCCCAATATCGATGATCTATTTGATCAGTTGAAGGATGCTAAGATATTTTCAAAGATACATCTCAATTCGGGATATCACCAAGTAAGGATAAAGGATGAATACATCAACAAGACTACCTTTAGAACAAGGTATGGTCATTACGAGTTCACAGTGGTGCATTTGGGTTGTCAAATGCAGCCGTTGTTTTTATTCGTTTGATGAATGGTGTATTCAAGGACTTGTTGTAGGAAAATCTTCCTGCGGACAGGTAGATTGCCTCAAAGAGCTAGAACCTTAACTCTAAGATAGAAAGTGATTAACGTGGACATTGATTTCCTTTCAGATATATACAAACTAATGCATGAGGAGGAAGGAGAACATAAGTACCTTTTAATCGACGTTTGTCACTGTACGCTCTGAGTTGAGCTTCGATCTTTCGCTCCTTGCTGAGTCCTGTAGACAAACAAAGTATGACCACTTCCTACTCTATTGATGTTAGCTTGAAAACAGATCTATCTATCAATGATAAATTCATGTAAGATCAGACACAAACTAGAAAGAAACAGGCCAACCAAATTATATTAATGAGGACAAAACATTGCTTATAGCCATGGATTGATTGCAGTATTTCTGCCAAGTCCTCCTTGTCTACCCCTTCCTCAAAATATCCATGATCCAAATGATGATAGTTTCACTGATTGTTCCCTATGAGATCATAGGTCTCTTGCTTCCAAAATATCTCTGTTCCAGCACCACTTATGAGATCATACGTTTGGTGTGATTCTCTCTTTCCCATCTTTCTTTCACCATTAGAAAGCTTGCTTATATAGCCTTGTAGAGGCTTTAACCACTTGAGATATCCTTGGGGAAGTTGAGGATTTGCCTCCTTCAGTTGAGGATCTACCCTAAGATCATGGATGGAAAAGGGATTCGAGCTCAACTGCCTTCCAAGAATGAAAAGATGCTTCCCCAATTCATCTCAACCACTTAACCACTACCCAGAATAGGTAGCACTCCCTCAAAAGGGCCATCAGAGAACTATAGCGCTCCCTAGTAGGCTTTAGGGGGGCACCAGTGCTTTCAAAATCTATAGTGCTCCCTCAAAAGGGCTAGAGGAGATTTATAACACTCCCAGACAGTGTAAGGGGGAGCGCCAGCGCTCCCATAAGAGGTATAGGGGAGCGCTCTCCTCCAAAAACTCAGGTTTTGAGGTGCTTTCAGATGGAAAAAGGTTTGCAAGCCTGCCGACTCATTTATCCTCTTCCAAATCAAATTTTTGAGGTGTTTCAAGTGTCCTTCTCATGTCGTTATAGGCACGACATAGGCATCATGGCAACATGCTTTCTTTGACACCTACGACACTTGTGAGCAACATGCGACACTTGCGACCTTGTGAGCAAAATGTGACACTTGTGACACTTGTAATGATGACACGTGCGACAATATCAAAGTGAGTATTTTTTATGTGTAACAGATTGCCCCACAAAGTATGAAGTTAGAAGACAGGAATTGATAATTGAAATGCTTTGTATACTTTCAAGCAAGGGTATAGACGCAGAGAACCTGAAAAAATCTGCACACAAACATCCGACATATATCATGACATATTTCAAAACCCAAAGCAGGCATACCTATGCTTGGGTGATCAAGACTTGCAAGATATGGCCGCCATAAAATACACTGCGGATCCATAATTGTATTGATAAAAAGGTATAGCCACTGAAAATACACTGTGGATCTATACTCTGATGACCTGAACTAATCGTAGCCACGAAGAATACACAGTGGATCTATGAGATGACAAGACATAGCCACGACCAATACAAAGTGGATCTATGTAACAATATATGTGTCATTGTTCAAAAGAAACTCCATCGCAACCTGGGCAAAGTACATATCAAAGTGATCACTCAACCCAGGGTCTTCTTACCGATCTCGATGTAGTACGAATCTAACCATGTGAATAGATGTCCTGATGTTGAACATGGAAGAAACCACTTGATTACCGGTCAATGATGTAAACCATTATCAAGTGCGAGGGAGATCACCATTAATGTCAATGATTCCCAAGGTACCCTAGTACATTCCAACGAATGTGAATAGATGAGCTGGATTCGAACATCCGTGGAATCATCCGATCAGAGGTCAATGATGTAAACCTACTGTTGAATGTGAGGAGGCCTGCCATTGAGGCATGCAGGTTGCAAAGTAATAACTGGTTTCTAATTCTAGTTCCTGGATAATGTGTTGAAGTCGACAGGAATAGGCTCGTCGAAGAGGGCCTTAATATATCCCCCATCAACGACACGAAACAGACATAGATATATAATTGGTAGATCAAATGGACATGGACTGACATGGGTTTTGAGACAAGATATTTGTGATGGATGACCGTAGAGGCGGATACTTCCCTTGAACACTGAGGCACAACAACAAAACATGACATGGAACAAAACTTGATAATACAGTGGATGTTGTGACTTACGTCAAGTGACCCAAAGGAGTGAAAGAAACTCAAAGGATTGGCTCAGTGCAGAGGTTCAGTGGGTTATAATGCGTGCAAAAAACACAGTGCCTTATTCAAGGGTGACTCTAAGAATTACTTGATAATGTTTTCAAAAGACTACTTGGCTTGCTTCTTTCAATTTTTCCCCCATCCAGATAGACGAGTACCTCTTTTTGATTTAATGATCTCGAGGAGGATAAAACATGCTCGATAAAACTCACCTTCGGTAAGTTCCTCTTCCTTTATTTAACGAACTGGAAGAAGTAAGGGATCGGTCCCATATGGGCCCGTCGATGTGTGTTTTAATGAGTCTAAAGACAGAAAAATCAAAGGTTTTTCTGGATTATAGAGTTTGGAAAAACAATTAAAAGAGAACTCTCTCAGTTCCTTTTTCATAAAGTAGTCTAACGAGACCGAAAAAGAGATAAACTATCGCTCGAAAGACACCCTTTCTGACCTTTTAACGAGTGTGAAAGGAAGTAAGGTCACTTGACAATCTTTTCATATTTAGAGAGTCTGAAAAGAGTTTAAAGATGACTCCAGGGGGTTCCTTTTTCATGTGTCCATGCGGGTCCAAAAAAGAGATAAAAATCTACCCGGATGCATTCTCATGTATTTACGAGCACGAGAAAGAACAAAGACTAAGCTCAGTATGCCCCCAGCTTGAAAGCTGGTGGCTTAGCTCTAGAATGATCATCAAAGGCTGGATACATGCCCCCCAAGCTTCAATTCATTCACCAATTTTGAGGTTGTCACCAATTTTTGTGCTAGATGGAGAAAAAGGATACAGGTGGATGAAATGAAGGTTCAAGAGAGGTGATTATTTCATTTTTTAACGAGCTTGACATAGGAAAATAACTATGCTCAAGGTTCCAGGTTCGATCCCTAGATTGTTGTTTCAATTTTTAACGAGCTTGCTACAGAGAAGAAAACTATGCTCAAGGCCTCTGTTTCATTTTTTAACGAGCTTTCCACAGAGAAGAGAAACTATGCTCGTGGACTCTATTTCATTTTTTAACGATCTTGCCATAGAGAGGAGAAACTATGCTCGTGGTTTCATCTTGATCATGGCTTCCAAGAGGATAATGCTCTGGAAGGATACCATGTCAAGGGAAAAAACTCGGTCATGGCTTCCAAGAGATCTTCGTTAGATGGAAGATAATCACTTGGGAAGGAACACATATCGAGGGTCGCGATAGGAGTAAGGATATCAGACTCCAATAACCCTACCGAAGAGATCACCATGTCAACTACCAGATCCAAATCGTCAGAAGTGGAAATCATGGGAGACAATGCCACATAATTGACATGCAGCGGGGATGATATTGTCTGCATATAAGAACCACTTAGGGAGGTAACCCAGTCAAGGTCGATGAATGAAAGTTGATCAATAGTCACAATTATTCCATTGTGAGGGAACAATATCACACGGAAAGGAGTGGATATAATAGCTTTCATGGCATAGACATAATCCCACCCAAGGAGTAAAGAGAAATCCAAGGAGTCGTGAACTACCATGACATCGATAAAGACAGTTTTCCCTCCCAACGTTATAGGAAACTGAGGAAGGATCCCTAAAGGTTGACTAGTTCTTCTGTTAAAATCTAACAAATTCTGTGTAACCGATGCAGGTTGCGGACAACCCAAAGCGTACCAAGCAACAGAAGAAAAAATACTAACAGACGCACCTTCATCTATCAGCGTTTGAGGAACATCTCGACCACAAAACTGTACTGTAATCTGGAAAGGAACGTGAGAGGGAAGATGAGGTCCAGTTAGCGCACCCCAATAAAAAAGGATGGCCTCAGTGCTTGGAGGGGGTTTCGCAAGAGAAGGAGGAATGCCCCCCGGTACCATAGAGTCTGTATTAATGAGAAAAACATGGGCAGTATCGGGTTTACCCTCTAGAAGGAGAGTAGGATCGACTGATGATTGGATCAAATCAACCAATGGGGGGCTTGGATAGACCATGTTGGCACTCTTCAGAGGAAGAGTGGGACTGACCGAGGAAGGGAATGGGTCAGTCACTTTGGCACTCATCAAAGGAGGAGTGGGATCGACCGATGGTAGAACCGAATCGACCACTCGAGTTCCATTCTACAAGGGAAGAATGGGGTTGAAGGGTAGAAAAGGATCGACCGCTTTGGTGTCACTCTTTTGGTGAAGAGCAGGGTTGATCGATGATGGAACTAGATCAACTACTTGGGTTCGTGGTTCAATCGAGGAGGAAACTAGATTGACCACCTGATCAACCAAACTGACCGGGGATGGAACTGGATTGACCAGTCCATCAACCAACGATGGGTCAGAGGAAAGCTTACGATAACCTTTTGGAAATTGAAGTTTTTCCAAAATAGAAGAATCCTCGTCCATGCGAGGACAAAGGTGAGAGTAATGATTACCTTTACATAACCTACAAGGGAACTTGACAGTTTTCTTCTTCTTACCAACCTGAACATCACTAGTTGACGGGGCATCATCGACATGACTGACAAAGGCCGATGACGTGGAGTAACACAATTCTAAGACCTGGGTAAGACTGGGGCAATCCCTCAGAAAGTCGTCACCCTTACAAAGGCTGGAAGGGAATTTGGGTTTTGGATTCTTCATTTTAATCTTGTTGACCTTGTTATCACTGAAATTTCGTCCGCACAGGGCGACAAGAACTCTGCATCATCAGCACAGAAAAACAGGCATTCATGGCACAAGGATTAATTCCACAGCACAACAAAAGGGCCAAAACTATACAAAAATGGCTAAAAAATTAAA